>CM053030.1:193380999-193455999 GCA_028564925.1 Lithobates sylvaticus | reverse complement strand
TTATATCATGTCTGGGGTTGCTGGAATGAAAATATCAGAAAACGCTCTGTGTAACACTCAGACACATGGCCAAGGACTGGTTGCATATTACACTCAATGCACCCCTTAATCAGGTACATGTGCTCATTCTTGCATACAGCCTAACATTGAATCAAGTATTTGTAACTAAGCACTTAATGCATGCACTGTGCAAGCAATCATTTTGAAATGGAAGGAGTATAAGACCACTGCAAATCTACCAAGACCTGTCTGTCCCTCTAAACTTTCAGCTCAGACAAGGAGAAGACTGATCAGAGATGCAGCCAAGAGGCCCATGATCACTCTGGATGAACTGCAGAGAACTACAGCTGAGGTGGGAGAGTCTGTCCATAGGACAACAATCAGTCGTACACTGCACAAATCTGGCCTTTATGGAAGAGTGGCAAGAAGAAAGCCATTTCTCAAAGATATCCATAAAAAGTCTCGTCTAAAGTTTGCCACAAGCCACCTGGGAGACACACCAAACATGTGGAAGAAGGTGCTCTGGTCCGATGAAACCAAAATCGAACTTTTTGGCCACAATGCAAAACGATATGTTTGGCGTAAAAGTAACACAGCTCATCACCCTCAACACACCATCCCCACTGTCAAACATGGTGGTGGCAGCATCATGGTTTGGGCCTGCTTTTCTTCAGCAGGGACAGGGAAGATGGTTAAAATTGAGGGGAAGATGGATGCAGCCAAATACAGGACCATTCTGGATGAAAACCTGTTGGAGTCTGCAAAAGACCTGAAAGTGGGACGGAGATTTATCTTCCAACAAGACAATGATCCCAAACATACAGCAAAATCTACAAAGGAATGGTTCACAAATAAACGTATCCAGGTGTTAGAATGGCCAAGTCAAAGTCCAGACCTGAATCCAATCGAGAATCTGTGGAAAGAGCTGAAAACTGCTGTTCACAAACGCTCTCCATCCAACCTCACTGAGTTCGAGCTGTTTTGCAAGGAAGAATGGGCAAGAATTTCAGTCTTTCGATGTGCAAAACTGATAGAGACATACCCCAAGCGACTTGCAGCTGTAATCGCAGCAAAAGGTGGCTCTACAAAGTATTAACGCAAGGGGGCCGAATAATTTTGCACGCCCCACTTTTCATTTTTTTATTAGTTAAAAAAGTTTCAACAATCCAATAGATTTCGTTCCACTTCACAATTGTGTCCCACTTGTTGGTGATTCCTCCCAAAAAATTTAAATTGTATATCTTTATGTTTGAAGCCTGAAATGTGGCAAAAGGTTGAAAAGTTCAAGGGGGCCGAATTCTTTCGCAAGGCACTGTAAGTATGCAGACATGCGGGGTAAACATAGACCACATAGACCATCGTCCTTCATTAAATGTAACCATATTGCTACACTTCGAGGCACCTCTTTTCTCTTTTATACTCTGTAGTCCCTGTTGGATTTTGCTTCTAATCCCCTTGTTGAGGCTGCCATTAGGACATTTTATGGTTACACAACTTATCACATTGCTAGAATCTTTTTATGTGGACTGTAAACTGAAAGACCTATAAATAAATGATTGTGAAATGAATCATCTGAGTTTCCATTATTTCTTATGGGGAATTTTGCTTTGATATACAAGTGCTTTGGATTACAAACCTGTTTCCGGAACAAATTCTGCTTGCCATCCGAGGTTTTACTGTATATCATTGTATAATTTGACACTGTGTTTGCTGAAGTGGTTTGAGAGAACTGTTTTCTGCTAGCTTACCACAAAGTTTTCACAGCAATACAATAATAAGCCGTGTGGCGGATGGGTATTGTGACCACCGAATCAGATTCTCTTGTGTAGAAATTTGAAAAAGTTTATATTTTGAGGGTAAACACATGTGAAATGCAGTGGCTTCATCTTCTAACATCTAAGGACAAATCCAAAGCTCAGGACAATTTTATGAATGGTGTTCCCTGAACTTGTGTGGGTACAGTTCATGTTTTAGTGCATCATTTTTCTTGTAAGGTTTTGGTCTTGTTTTATTTCTTCTTACAGTGTTTTACTTCCTGTTTTCTTAAATAGCGGCGTGCCCTAGTAAATCAAGTTAGCTACTATTATGACGGTTTTCTTACGAATAAACATGGTCATTGTTTTACTTAGAAAGTTAATGCTTTTATTGTACTGAAATGGCAAAGCACATCTTAATAAAGCCGTGCGTCTGTCACCTCTGCTTCCAATAAGCTTTGCATGCAGTCATTGTGTAACCTCTGTCATACAGACAGGCACCCTTGCACATCATATATTTTGAAGAGGTGTGAACTATTTTTGTGTGCGCATGTAAAAAAAAAATCACTTGCCATAAAGCAAAATGAACAAAGAACAGATGTCCACTGCACAAAGGACAAGCCATTTTTATCACTTAATTCATTTATTTTGGTTACAAGTAAAAGCGATCCATATGAAAGCCATACAAGAGAATACATGCAGCTGACTTCTCAGATTAATATTGTTGTGTGGAAGCCATGTATGGCTTGGCTCAGCCAGCAAGCAAACGCACAATTATTTTCAGTTTACCTGCCAAGTGCTGGGCATATAACATGAGGCAAGCGATACATTTTTTTTTATAGGTCTGGCTATAACTAACCATCTATAATATCTTGCTTAGGGGGTTGCTTGCTTCTAAGATGTATCTCTAAGGTCTGCTTGTATTTAATATACGCTCAATCATTATTACAAAACCAAATAGCAAGGAGACATTTTCTCCAAAAAAAAAAAAACTCTGTGCTTCTGTAGTAAAGTCACCAATCGGCATATGGGAAGCATTTGTAGCCGGACTGGCTGTATTTGACGGATTTATTTTAGATTTTTCTTCTAAATTGATAGCTTCACAAAATACACTGATCAGCGACAATAGATCCTGTGCAGTTCACATCATATACAGTTTCTGTTAGTATCTGGAATCACATTGAATTGAATAGACTTTGTGATTAACCATACATAAGCTATATTTTTGTAATCACTTATACCAGTGGTCTCCAAACTGGGGCCCGGGGGCTGGATACGGCCCTTTGCTTGCAATTATCTGGCCCTTGTGGCATTATTCCCCCCCACTGTCAGCAACAGTGGGGCATAGTTCCTGGCACTGACAATGGTGCACTGTTCCTCCCACCAATGATGGGTCACTATTGCTCCCGCTGACACCAACGATGGAGCATTTTTCCTCCCACTGACATTAACCTTAGGGGCACTATTTCTCCTATTAATATCAATGATGGGGCACTATTTCTTCCACTGACACCAATGATGGGGCATTGTTACTTCTACTGATGTCAGGACATTTTCTTCTCCCACTGGCCACAGTCCGCTTCCCTAAAGTTTGAAGAGCAGTAAAATGGCCCTTTGTTTATGAAGTTTGGAGACCCCTGACCAATACATGTGAATGGTTAAAGTGAAACGAAAATTTTTTTTTTTTGTGTTTCGAAATAACAAACATGTTATACTTACCTGCTCTGTGCAGTGGTTTTGCACAGAGCAGGCCAGATCCTCCTATTCTCGGGTCCCTCGTTGGCACTCCTGACCCCTCCCTACTGCCGAGTGCCCCCACAGCAAGCAGCGTGCTATGGGGGCATGCGAGCCGAGCTGCAGCTCCGTGTGTTCATTCAGACACGGAGCCGTGGCAAGGCCCCACCCCTCTCTCTCCTCATTGGCTCATTGATTTTGACAGCAGTGGGAGCCAATGGTGCTCCTCTGTTTTAGCCAATCAGGAGGGAGAGTCCCGGGCAGCTAAGTCTCTCCTGCAACATTGCTGGATAGAGATGGGCTCAGGTAAGTATTAGAGGGGGGAGGGGGCTGGGGGTAGCTGTTGCACACAGAAGGTTTTTTATCTTAATGCATTAAGATAAAAAACCTTCTGCCTTTACAACCCCTTTTAATATTGTGCATAAATGTAGTCATGCATCCACAAACACATAAGAACCCAGGTGCCCCAACTGCAGCCTTTTTGTGATTTAAGTGTGGCCCTTGGACCCCAGCAGTCAGTAGTGAAGCATTCTTTTGTGAAGGGGCCTTTTTAAAGTTGTAATCTCCATTTTAATGTAACATGCCCCTTATCTCTGACTGTCTCCTACTGCATAACCTCAGTCTCCACCCCTGCAGAACGGTCTCTGACCATTTTCTGTAGCAAGCCATTTTGATAGTCTTCTGTAACATTACAAATAATAAATATTATATGTGGCCCTCTGGAAATAATAGGGGCTACATTTGAGGCCACCTAAACTGTGTAAGTTGACCAAGACTGCTTTAAGAGACTTAATAGTTGAGAAAAGCATTGAAGCTGTGTCTGGATTTTATTTCAGCAAAGTAGAGAAGGGTTAGAACTGTTATTATAATTTTAAAGTACAAATAAAGGCTTCTGTAAGGCTGCTTTCACACTTGGGTGGGCGGGCGTTGACGGTAAAATGCTGCTAGTTTTAGCGGCGCTTTACTGTCTTTTTAGCAGAGATATTTGGCCAGTAGTGGGACGCTTTTAAGCACCGATAGCGGTCGAATAAAGGGTTAAATGCGCCCGTGTAATGCCGCTGCCGAGGCGCTTTGCAGGTGCTTCGGCAGCAGTGCCCATTCATTTCAATGGGCATGAGCGTTGGAGGAGCGGTGTATACACTTTTGAAAATTTATAAATGTTGCTCCATCGTTTTTTTGATGCCAATCAATATTCACGTGGTGGAATATATATATATATATATATATATATATATATATATATATATATATATAATATAATCATTTTCATTTTTTGTCAGTTTATTGACATTTGATGTTCATTATTCCCTCGGTGGATTTTATGTCACAATTTGTCAGTATTGTCGATTATTTATCACTGTTTACACCAAATAATTTTAAGCGCTACATTTTTCTATTTTTGGTATCTGTGCTGTTTGTCTTCGGCTGTGCGGGCTGCTTTTTATTATACAACACAGCGCGGTATATGTTTTTGATTTATACACCACTCCTTTACCGCCCATTTTTTAACATCCTGCCAGCGGGCGGTTTTTAGGTGTGCCTGAAAAACGCCTCCAGTGTGAAAGGGGTCTAAGACAGTCTAAATGATTAACAAATTCAAATACTATGTGATGCACATGTTTTGTAAAGATAAACTATTTTTTTGTCTTCCCTGACAGAACAAAATCCTCCTTCAATGGTGTTTACCCCAGTCATAGAGAATAATTTGAACTGCAAGATGCAGATAACCATTATTCTCTATGGCTGGACCAGTTCACACAACTTGTCACAAAGTCATTGGAATATTTAAAGTGTTACTAAACCCAGGAGCCTGCATTCATATCTGGTTTCTCACAGAGCATGGAAATGCAATTGTTTTGGTAAATATAAACTGCTAAATACCTTTTCTCACCAGCAGTATATAGCAGTCTTGTGACTTCTATCAGTGTCCAGCTGAGCACTGGTTAGAGCTTGTAGGAGGTTTTTTCATTCTCCTCTGACTGTCCTATGTGGCTTTATGACCCCTGACCCTCGGTCTGGACAGTGTTGATTGGCCCTGTGCTGATCACATGCACCCTCAAAAAAAAAAAAAAAAAAAAAACCTCTCTAGCAATACAAACCAAACTGAGCATGTGCAGAGTGCCTCCAAGGCTCTGTACTATCAGCAGTTGGATTGGGGACAGTAAAAGAAGGGGAGGATCAGAGAAGACAGGATCAAACAGCCTTTTTACACAATACGGATGATTAACCCCTTAGATTCCACAGCGAGTATAACAAACATGCTTTACTGTGTATACAGACTGATTTTACTGTTGTGTGTTTAGTAACACTTTAAAGCAATGAACACACTGCCTGGTATTGGACAGTCTACCGCAGTTAGAAGACCAGTTTGATAATGCGGTCTACATTGCTGTTTCGCAATTCAGTGAAGAGATGGGATGGGGTGTTTTTAAAGTAAGCCTGATAGGGGCAGCCTCAGATCCTTACTTCAGACATGAACAATAAAGTAGCAAGAGAATTGCCTACATAAAAATATATATATAAATATAATAAGCAAAACATTATGCATTTAATTCCTATATTTCAGATAAAAGATGTAAATAGGACACAGGTTCTACAAGTGCTAGAAGAAATGATACACGAGGTATCTAATGATCAGCACCCAACTGTGTGCTATCCCAGTCCTGCATAGTAACAGAATAAGAAAAAATCATTAAGTCTAATTCCGTTCAGTGATTCAGTTAAGTAGTGTGTGCTCACTCTTGTGCGTTCTTTGGCTTGCCTCCCTGTTTTGCTACTTGTTTGGAAGCATGAATGATATCATTAATAATCTGGCAGCTAGAGCTGCCGCTAGCCGTGAGGGCAGAATCGTCATTCAAGCTGTTATCTTGCGGAACCTAACATTTTTTATATATATATATATCAGACTTGCAGGGAAAACATATCATACATGCATTATATCATGCTGTTATCATTCTTTACTTTATATGTGGCATGTTCAGGCGATCTGAAATGGGATCCAATTAAACAAATGAATCCATTGTACGCACAAGGATGAGAATATGCCTCAGCAGATTTGTGCTTTCTTCAAGCTGCTTTTCCTCAAAGGACAGAAAAGAAAGACCTGCTGTGTGAAACAAACATTAGAAGAATATGATTGCAATGCATATACATGAGGGAGAAATACATTTTTTAAGTAACTATACATTACTGACAAGTACATCCATTGTCAAAGTGAATCATTGTTATTTTTTTTTTCCACACTTGTGCGACTTGTCCTGCGACTTGGGACTGCAAAGTGACTGTCGTGACAAGTTGTACCTCATGATTTCCAATGAGTAGCGTTCATATCTGTGCGACTTCAAAGTAGTCCCTGTACTACTTTGGTTTGACTTTGATGCGAGTTGACACAAGTATTCCCTGAAATTGCGGCAAAATCACACGACTTTGAAGTCGCACAAGTGTGAAAGGGGTCTAAAGCATTGTACTTTTTGCAATCTTTAGAACTAATGACAATTTAAAGAATTTTTTTTTTCTCCTTCCGCTCCTTTCCAAAGAGGTAGTGACGGCGTTGACCAATCACAAACACGCTATCATTTCACATAATATGGTTCGGATTGGGTGCGTCTTTTCTTTCTTTAATTTTTTATTTTGCCATGTTTCTCTCATTAGGATTTGCATTGCTGTGGTCAAAATGTAGTCACTTGACTTTGTGTGCATCAACTGCCAGTCCGCAGCAGTTAGATGCATTACAGAAAGTTACTCGGTCGTGTGACATTTTGGTATTGTATTGTGTGACATTTTGTTATTTTTTATTTTTTTTCCAAGATAAAGTTTATTGTAAATAGTAAATACAACATGAATTACATCACATCAGTATAGTACGCTATTACTGAGAGGAAACATTAACCAGTTGGAACAGGGTCGTGTGACATTTTTTTAAACTTCCAGCTCGTGTTCATTCAAAATATAAAAATGCAGACTGATGCCTTAAAATATAAAACACGCTTCTTAAAATGTTAATTCAGCTGGTATAAATTAGATGTAGTGACATTTAAATACGGATTTGTAATGTTAATATATTACACAAATATCGTTTTTTTTCCTATTTAACCATCTCACACAGGAAGCTGTATGGCAGTCCAGACAGCAAACAAATGACACCTTATTCACAAATGCCTGCTTGCCATATATTTGTTATAACACTTTTTACATTTCCTGTTATGCTTCATGCTTAGTTTATTAACAATTCTTCCATCAGCATTTGCAAAGTAAATGATTCCTTCATTTTAATAAAAAGGTGCAGAGAATCAATCTGATTTGAGCTTCAGACAGATAGGTGCAGTCCCTTACAATTTGTGAGTGGCTTACTTTTGCTTACTTTTGCATATGTCTACATGGGTGAAGCAATTCAAAAGCCACCATGGAAAAGTGTGCTTTTAGGTGCTTTTTGATGTTTAACTGTTGCTTTTGAATATGTTTACTCTGCAGATATAAAAGAAAAACAATTATAGCAGTCATGTATGCATTAAACAAAATTGACCTGTAATTTAAAATGCTGTTAGTAAGGGTACCTGCCTTTGATTTAGTATTAGCACCTTGTAATCCCTGAACTTAGACTAGGAGAGGGATGGACAGCAATAGGGTGCCAATCAAGCACATGGCTGACAGAGAACATGCTGACAGGATGACAAAAAAAGAATGAGCAAAGGGGTGAGATAATAGCATAGCTCCCAACTGTCCCTGATTTCGAGGGCCTGCCCCCGATTTGGAGCAATGTCCCTCTGTCCCTCTTTCCTCCTCATTTGTCTCTCCATTTTGGTCTGATCTATATGTATATAAAATGCATTTTAGTGCTAAACCTTTCATCCAATTTCTAAATTGCTGCATTTGTAAATTTTAAAAGCCAATATAAAGGAATAGTAGTGGTAAAAAAAAAGCCCTTGTGGATTTCATTTTTTTTGGGTTAATTCTCCTTTAAGGGGGCGTGTCCTATGCCTACATACATTTTCTAGTAGGTGTCCCTCATTTCCATCTCAAAATGTTGGGAGGTATGTAATAGGTCTGCTGCTGCTCCTACATTGCCCATTGGCTTGGCACATATGGGTGGCCTAGCTGTATTCTGTAACTGCAGTAGAGTTGCCAACTTGATTTTGCTGTCTAGCATGGCCGTATAGATCTCAAGACTAGCTGGACAGAAATACAAATTAATTCTCAGGTAAAACAGTTCCCATATAGTATGTAAACTTTGTATTACGCCAGTTGACTGAAGTTCACCTTTAAAGAGACCCTGAAATCAAAAATTGCAGCTAAAAAGCACAATAAAATGATGTACCGGTAGTTGAAATGCTTACTTAGCATTTTTCCTTTCCATAAATGTTTTTTATTCACTTGCAACAGGTTCTAATGCTAGGCTAAGCAAAGCCCAACCAAAACACTAACACTAGGGCAATCACTAAGTACAGAAAAAATTGCGCTGGACTCAAAAAAACTAACACATGGAGCAGCAACGACAAGTGCGATATAACACATACATAAAGGAAAAAGGTAAAAAGTTGCGCTAAAAAAACAAATAAATGGTATGATCGTGACTAGATCAAATAACAGTGGTAAATAAAGTGTGCTACAATCATTAACACAAATACTAAGAAAACAATCACCGCAAAAGTGAGATGTGTATAATGTGATAAATGTCCATATATATAAACCAAGTGAGTATATAATATCTCAATGAATGGCAAATTTTACTGAAAAAACCTGTGAAAAGAAAATGTTCAAAAAAAAATTTTTTTATATAATATAAAAATATTTTTAAATAGATCCTGTGAAAAAAAAAAAAAAAAAAAAAAAAAAAATAAAGTTCAATCAAAAGTAGATTGTGAATTGTCCAATCAAACTCCAAAGATGGACAAATCTGTGCAGTCCGTGTGGGTGATACGAAAATCAAAAGTGACTTTGTGATTTCTTTCTCCACCACCGTTAAAGTTGTTCTCTTACCAGCTCCAGGAGAAATAACAGCAAGTGGCTAATGCCCAGCCAGGGCCTTTTTCCTCCTAGGTCCTCTATTCCTCTGGTGGAACCGTCACCTTCCGCTGCTGTGTTGAAATCTCCTCCGATTTCCGGTGCCTCAATGTATGGACAGGGGACACGATCGTGAGATGAAAAATAAAAACACCGAGAGGGGATCATAGATGGGACCCGCTGGGGTATTTATTGGGCAATGTAAATATAAAAAGCACCCTACGGTGCATAAAAGAAGAGCACTCCAAGGTGCATAAAATACAAAGTAAAAAATGCGGCCGGCCGGCTGCAGCACAAAGCGTCCGTACTTCGTTCGGGAACGCTGACACTCGCGGTGACGTCAGCACGTCACTCCTCCGACGTTTCGTCTCAAAGCGGACGTAATCATGGGGATTCCCATGATTCCCCATGATTCCCATGATCCCCCATGATTACGTCCGCTTTGAGACGAAACGTCGGAGGAGTGACGTGCTGACGTCACCGCGAGTGTCAGCGTTCCCGAACGAAGTACGGACGCTTTGTGCTGCAGCCGGCCGGCCGCATTTTTTACTTTGTATTTTATGCACCTTGGAGTGCTCTTCTTTTATGCACCGTAGGGTGCTTTTTATATTTACATTGCCCAATAAATACCCCAGCGGGTCCCATCTATGATCCCCTCTCGGTGTTTTTATTTTTCATCTCACGATCGTGTCCCCTGTCCATACATTGAGGCACCGGAAATCGGAGGAGATTTCAACACAGCAGCGGAAGGTGACGGTTCCACCAGAGGAATAGAGGACCTAGGAGGAAAAAGGCCCTGGCTGGGCATTAGCCACTTGCTGTTATTTCTCCTGGAGCTGGTAAGAGAACAACTTTAACGGTGGTGGAGAAAGAAATCACAAAGTCACTTTTGATTTTCGTATCACCCACACGGACTGCACAGATTTGTCCATCTTTGGAGTTTGATTGGACAATTCACAATCTACTTTTGATTGAACTTTATTTTTTTTTTTTTTTTTTTCACAGGATCTATTTAAAAATATTTTTATATTATATAAAAAAAATTTTTTGTGAACATTTTCTTTTCACAGGTTTTTTCAGTAAAATTTGCCATTCATTGAGATATTATATACTCACTTGGTTTATATATATATGGACATTTATCACATTATACACATCTCACTTTTGCGGTGATTGTTTTCTTAGGGCAATCACTGCCTTCTAAAAATTTTCGACAACAAAATCCGATCTGACTTTTTCCGATCGTGTGTAGAGAATTCCGACGCACAAAGTGCCACGCATGCTCAGAAGAAATTTGGAGACCAAAGCTATTGGCAAATGGCCTCTACATAGTCCCGTCGTACGTGTTGTACGTCACCTCGTTCGGAAAGATCAGATTTTCCAACAATTTTGTGCCACCATGTGTATGCAAGACAAGTTTCGGCCAAAATCCGTCAGAAAAAAATCTTGACGGATTTTGTGGTCGGAATGTCCGATCGTGTGTACAAGGCATTAGGCTACTGGATTGATTCCAGCACGGACCCAGATTATTGGGATTGGGGCAATCACTTCAAGGCTGATGTCACACAGGTGAATCTTCCATTAGAGACAAATTGCCAGTGGCAAAATCACTAAAGATGTCTCTCTGTCCCTATGGAATAGCTCCCTTTGTAGCGAGATGCAGCAAGATCTTGACAAGAAAGGCCGAACACTAATGACATTATTCCTTAAGATCCAGTTTATTCCAGATCTGTAACGCTAACAGTGACGGCCAAGCCATGCCCCCTAATGCATTTCACTCAGGTAGGGTGTAATCATAGGGATGCAAGGAGCCACTCTGCTGCTGGCCCGCATGCTGCTGAATCTCGATTGTTGGCAACAGGAGCAACATCTCACTATTTCAGATACAGAGGGAGCGATTCCATAGGGACAAACAGGCAGTCTCTTAGCAAACCTGCCCCTGTTGATTTTGACAGAGTGCCAGTTGCAGAATCGCTAGTGGCAAAGTCACCCATCTGACATTAGCCTAAGAAGTTATTCTTAGGTGCCGTTTTGCTTAGGAAAGTAAGATGTTTTCTTGGCATATTTTAAACAGTGCCTGGCAGCAATTACAATTATAAGGAATCTTAAAACATTTTTTGCATCAGAATGCAGAGGCACTTAACTATACCCATGGACACTTTCCTTTTAAATATTTGATATATTACAGAGGCCCAATCTGCTTAACAAAATGTTAAAGTGGTCTGCTTATTTACCCTATGCCAAGACACTGCACAATATTTAAAAAAAGTTAGATATTATGTGTGCCTGCACCCCCCCCAAAATTTCCCTGTGGCACCTAGAGGAGGGGAAGACATCCCTATTCTGGCAACATCCCAGGGGAATACTGAGTAGCCCAAAACTAACGGGAAGATGCAATTGCATTGTACTGGATGTAGCTGATGCAGTACAAAATCTAACTTTTTTTACCCACAGTGTCTTACCATTTTACATTTAGTGCAGCATTTTTTAAAGTGGGAAGGGGCCCAAGCAGATCTTGATAATAGTGCAAGGTCTGCTAAAGTCTCATTGTTGCTAGGGCTGAATTTATTTCTCTTGCTCTCCCTAGGTCAACAGCCTTGTTGTTCCTCACTCTTGCGTAGGTCAAATGACCAGTCTTAAAGTATCAACTTTTTTTAACTTTTGGATAGAGTGGTGAAGGATTAGAATATCTGTTGTGCTTTTATAGCTCTCTGTTGCCCCCTTTAGGGAGATTTACCATCTCTAACTGCCCTGTTCACTGTTACCACCAAGTGTGAAAGTGAAAGAAAATCTCCCATTTTGGGTTGTAGCCAGAACAGGAATAGAGGAAAAGTCTTCCAATGGGGATTTCCTTTCTTTGGAGGGATTTCCTTACTTCCTGCTGTGGTGATGGGACAAGAAATGAATGAAAATCCCCCTAATGGGACACAGATGACCAAAAAACCTGACAGAGGTTATAACCACCTCCCTTACTCTATCTAAAATGGAAATAACGTTTAGCCTTTAGTTCTGCTTTAAGATTATAATAAGATCAGATGTCCTAGCCACACAAGGCACAAAAGCAGTATGCTGACCCTGTATCAGTGCAACTAGAAAAGTAAGGCAAACCATCAGCTTAAAATATAGATACAAGCTGTCAGCTTACTCTGCTACCAGTTCAGTTCGTAGTGTATGGACCTAAGGCAGGTTCAGCATGCACATGAACAGCAGTGCTCTAACTATTAAATAATGAATACCCAGCATCAGTCTACAATATTTTCTTATACACAGAAATGTGCTACTCATAGCAAAATGTGGGTCTCTGTGTGTCTTCTCTGGCAATCCTGCATAGGTCATGTCCTGCGTTCACTATGCAGCAATCCAATGCTGATTTCTGGTTACGAAAGCATGAAAAAACAAACTTGAAATTACTTCTATATTACAGTTAAGCATTTTTAAAGAACGCATACTTTTTCTCAGCACTGTTATCGCTAATCAAAACAAACATACCTGTTCATCTGCACATCCTCGCATAGCTGGAAAACGCCCTGCCATGGTAGAAAGGATTTTCCTTTAGGGAGACACAAATTAATCTCTTAGGAGAGCAAAACGACATCCTTTGCTGATATTGTGGTTGAGCCTGTAAATCAGCCCAACTGCTGTCCCGTTTTCCACAAGGATCTGGGGAAAAATAGGATCAGAGCTCAGAGCAGAAATTTAGCTTCAGTCTTGTGTGAAATATTATAGTTCACGTGGCCCAGAAACTATGCTAGAAAATTGAGAAGATGTTTATATGGAATTGTACACATTTTGACAGATTGTAATAAATTAGTTCTTAGCGCATACCATATAAAATACTTACTTTTTTGGTTGATAAAATAAAAAATGTACTGTAAGATCTGTGTTAAAAACTAGGACTGTGTTTAGGTAGCCCATAGCATCCAATCAGGTTTTCAGCCCTTTCTTGTACTTGACCAGTGACGGCTTGAATCAGATTATTTAGTATGGGGAATTCAAATAGAAATAACCTTGAACCTCTCCTTTTTTAGTGTACAACACATGTGTCAAACACAAGGCCTGCAGGGCAGAATCCGGCCTGCCAGGCCATTTCTTGTGGCTCTCGCATCTCTCCTGCAGCTGCAGCACCCCCCCCTCGTCTCCGCCCTAAACAGATCCTGCACTTTTTTATGCTGCCGTGGAGAGGCTCGTCTCTGCCCTCCTCCGCCTCAGCAGTCGGAAGCAGAGAGGTGGACAGAACTGCTCTTACAGTTTCTGCGCCTCTCTGTGCAGCCGCAACACCCCTCGTCACATCTCCCCTGGTTTCAGCATTCAACAGACTCCGGAATCTGACTCCAGCCCTCCTCTGGTCCTCCTCCAGACCTGCTGCTTCCTGCTTCCAAGCTCCACCCCCAGTTTCTTCCAAGGAGCAGCACAAGGTAACTGTGATGTAGGGGAGGGTTAGGGACTCCTAACTTCTGACGGTGGGGGGACTCTTGACATCTAGTCTTGCAGATACTTCCAGCCCTTTGAGGGCAAACATAATTCTGATGCGGCACGCAATGAATTGGAGTTTGACACCCCTGGTGTACAGTATAAGCAGTTTCTTGTTCCCTATCTTCAGTCCACTAGTGTGATCCACTTGGTGACCCATTTCTGGCTATGAGTATCATAGATTTCCCTGTTAAAGCTGAACTTTAGGCAAAATCCGTATTGTCTAACTACATAAGGTATATGTATTCCTACTTGAATCTTGTTGTCCCTTGTGTATTTCTGCCATATCTGTGCGGAAAACCAGTGAATAACAACTCCTGCACATTGCCGCTGTGCAGGAGTTTCCTGTGACAAAGACCAGTCAGTGCTGCTTTCTCATCTTGTGCAGCTGTGACGGGCCTTGTATCCACCCTCCCTATAGTTTTCTGTGGGCAACCTGTAGTTTGGAGGGGGAGGAGAGTCAGAGGCTCCCGCTGTTGTCAATCAATCTGCTGTGAGGAGGGATTGGGTGTGTGGCTTTCCTGCACTGTGTGCATCTATAGACACACACAACCTGGCTCAGGATCCAGTGGAAGTACACACACATGGGTGCCTTCTTAGATCCTGTCTTGATATAGGAGGTACCTAAAAGAGGGAGTGAAGCCGACAACACTGGCATGACCTGCGAGAAGAGAAGATAAATGCCCTTTCTGCACAATATCATTGCACAGGGCAGGTAAATATAACATCTTATTAATTTAAAAAAAAAGTGACTTTTAGTATTAATTTAGCTGCTATAGAGCATATGCTTTACGCAGGACATAGGGGTTGCTCAAAAGGCGCTACCAAACTGTTATAAGCAGGAAGTATAGCATGCTTTCCACAATGCAGTGTGGGGCCTCAAATAGCTTACTGATAGACCACCGACATTGCATGATGAGTTGGGGTTCTTCTTTACCACAGACAATATGAGAAAGTCGAAGGTAGCATGTTGCAGGTGTCTGGGTTTTGGACCTCTTGAAGCAACTTGCAGAGGGGTTTAAATGAACTGGGTTGTGCCTATTATTGGCTGTTATGGTTAGCGTGATTCGTGAGCAGAAAAGACTGCTGTAGAAAAGTGTACATTCACAGAGGCCAATCACATGTAATGTCTTATTTTCTTGGGTAGGTTAGAAGACGAAAGCTTGCATATTAATGGTTGTTAAGGGCAAAGCCTCCACGTATTTTTCCCTCCAGTTTTCTTAACTGAGCCCTGTTTTCTACTGAACTGAAGTGGTTGGGTAAATAACACTTTAGCCTACAGGAAGAGTAAGAGCATTTGATAAAAGACAAGAAAATGTTACATTTTACCTAGAGATATATATATATATATATATATATATATATATATATATATATATATATATATATATATATTTATATCTATATTTCTCATTTCAAAATATGACTTTATTTTAATGTGTTAGTAGCTGTCCTTTAATTAATGCTTTTGATTTTTCATTTTCTTTTCAAATGTTTCACTTTAGGTAATAGGAGAGCTAGACTTTCCATATGCCAGTATACTTTAAACTCTGAGTATGTCAGACATATGCATTTTGTGCCTGCTGAATCTACCAGAAATTTGAGCCCCCTCCATCCCAGCAGAGATGGAGATCATCTATGTTCTAAGCACATGAACTGCTACATATAAAGATTAAATCGAGCTCCAATGCCTCAGGTCATTGAAATAATGAGACATTTTTCTGACTTACACCTTTTTTATTACACCAATATTGCCAGGCAAAATGATGGCCTAACACTCAGCACCTGTCTTGATTATTTCTTTTATTCTCATGCCTAAAACTTTTGTTCTCTTGCCAGCTACACGGGTATTTAGAGAGCGAGCCACTCACCCTCCAGCTGTTCATCGGCACGGCAGACGATCGCCTGCTGCGACCTCATGCTTTCTATCAAGTCCATCGTATCACTGGCAAGACCGTTTCGACGACAAGCCATGAGACCATCATCTCCAACACCAAAGTTTTGGAAATCCCACTGCTGCCTGAGAACAATATGAAAGCTATGTAAGCTTCTAGCCACCTGTTTACCACTTATTTTCTTATTACTGTGCCTGCCTTTGGGTTGACTATGTGAATGCTTTATTATGTAGATAGCAGAACCTGTCCAGCCTTTTTAACATAGTTAAAGATTCCTAGGCAAATGTAAGCACCTTAATTTAGCATATACAGAGTATTAAAAATGATAAATGTTCTTAATATTATATACTTGAATCTCCTGTACACAAATTGATCTTTCCACTCTGAGTGACCCTAGGACAGAAGGTACAGTGGAGGAATATTCAAAACCTCATTCCCCAAATTAAAAAAAATAAAATAAAAACTTGGGTTTCCATATAATGGTATTCATTCACTGACTAATGCAGGGCAAAAGCGAAATAATTAGCAATTTGATGGGTTACAAATTTTAAAATGGCGATAAATTTTAACCCACAGTTGCAACACTACTTGCTCTGTGATGCCAGCACTTGCAACGTATAAGCAATTTGTTAAGATTACTTTAATCCTTTGAAACCTTCTCCCAATATCTGTAGCGTCTGACATTTTCAGTTAAGAGAGACATTTTTTTAACCACTTTTGAAGGCGTTTAGGAAATAGTTTATACAGGCACCAGCACGTTTCAGGAGGCAGAGTTGAAATAATTGGAAAAAAAAAGTCAGTTTCACACATTAGGTAAAACAACCATATTGTGTAGGTCCGGTTAGATGATCGGGTCCCTGTGCCAACTTCAGTGTAGAGGAGGGGCAGCCAGCAGTGGATGCCCCATAGTAATGTCTATGGGTGATGTCATCACCCAGGCTTTTCAGCTGTTGTTGACGATCTCTCCTCTCCACTGATTTCAGCCACTGGGGAGGTCATGGGACTGGACGAAAGCACCCTCAGCATAGGTGTCCTGGATATTTTATAGATAGGCAACTCCTATTCTCATATTGATTAGTGGTTCCAAATAAATAATAACTACTGCAGTAGGGAACAGACACAAAACATACACTCCGCATATTTCCAAATAACTGTTCTGTTTATTTTGACACAATTGAAGGTTTTTATACACATGATTACGTAGATATCACATTAATATTACAATTGTACTTATATGGTAACAAGGGGCGTAACATAGGCAGACTAATTCTAATCAGGACTCGAAAGAATGCAAACATGTAATGAAAACATTATTAGTGCCGTGTGCACAGTGAGGGCAGTGTGCAATACATACAAAATAGAATACAATTATATTCAGAACTTACAAATTTCCTCTACAGGTAAGGATACAGATCTTTCTTTTCACAGGGTAGATATAGGCTTAGAATAGGGGTGGGAGTAGGTTTAAGCATAGTATTTGACTCAACGTCCACTTTAAAGTGTTACTAAACCCAGAATCTGCAGTCACTATATCTGGTCTCCCACAGTACACAGAACATGGAAATGCAATAATTTTAGTATAACCGTTAAATACCTTTTCTCAGCAGTATATAGCAGCCTTGTGACTTCTATCAGTTCCTAATAAACCTTGTAGGATGAGTTTTCATACTGCACTGATCCTCTATCTGGACATGTCTGGACAGTGCTGATTGGCCCTGTTCTGATCACATGCATCCTCCCAAGAAAAAAAATACACACCAAACTGAGCATGTGCAGCCTGTCCACTGGCTCTGTAAATATCAGGTTATCTTTTTTTGAGACAGTGGAAGAAGAGGATCAGAGAGACATGATCAAATAGCCTTTATACACAATGCAGAGGATTAACCCCTTAGGTTCCACAGTGAGTATAACAAGCATGGTTTACTGCATATACATACTGATTTTACTGTTGTGGGTTTAGCAGCACTTTAAGTTTTTATTGTTTTAAATATTAGAGATGATTCTTAAAGACCCCTTTCACACTGAGCCGCCCTGGGCGTCAACGGTAAAGTGGTGCTATTTTTAGCGCCACTTTACCGGCGCTTTAGCCGCGATATTCGGCCGCTAGCGGGGCGGACTTAACCCCCCCGCTAGCGGTCGAAAAGGGGGTTAAATCCGCCCGCAAAACGCTGCTGCAGCGGTGCTTTGCTGGCGGTATAGCAGCGTTGCCCCATTGTTTTCAATGGGGAGGAGTGGTGTATTCACTGCTTCTCCACAGCTGCAAAGAAGCTGCTAGCAGGACTTTTTGTGACGCCTTGCCAGCGCAGCGCCCCAGTGTGAAAGCACTCGTGCTTTCACACTGGGTTTGCAGCTGAGGCTTTTTTTCAGGTGCTTTACATGCGCTATTTTTAGCGCTGTAGCCCCTGGAAAACGCCTCAGTGTAAAAGGGGTCTTACTATACCATTCTACATTTTTTTTTTTCTTAAACAAAAATAGTCTCTAGACCTTCCCAATGTGCACTGCTTCTCTTTTAGTTGCCTTACCTGCATTTGCCAGTCTGGCTAAAGGGAACTGATCAGGATAGAAATATGGAAGATGCCACTGCTGACTACTGTAAACTTTGATGCTGTTGTTTTACAAGCCTCTCACTCAGAAAAAGTATGCAGGTTAGGATTTCTGACTTCACTAGATGCATATTTGTTGTGGGTCAGTGACGGACTAAGCAATGAAGCATGGATAAGTATGACAGTTCTGAGGCTTTTACCTTTAAAGACATGTCAACACTGGTAGCTCTCATATTGTACTGACATGTTCCCTTTAATGTGTTCCTGCAAGCCATTACCATGCATATGAGTATTCCCCAATTATGTGCAGATTCCAACTAAAAAAAGAGAAAAAGCAAAAAAAAAAAAAAAAGATATTTAATATGACTGAGAAAATGATAAATGCATAGCCAATATATTACACAGACTTTAAACCTTAAAACAACATTTCTGACAGTGGACTGCGTTCGTCCAGAGTTTTTTGAGCCCATGTGACTGTTTCTTTTTATAAATCACATCTCAGTTACACAGCTGTAAATATCCACTTCAGCCTCAGCGTTCACTTTATAGCGTGACACTTATTGGATCTTGTAGTTTGAAGTGCACAGCTTTTTCAAGCATGCAATTAAACTTCTCTGGGGAGGTAAAGAAAAAAAAAAAGTGTTATTGCTGCTGGTTTGGAAAGTGCTACATTTATTTGTTTCTACAATGAAGGCACACATCCACCAATTAGTTACATTCAGTTACTATAGCTTGGGTTGTATTTAAAAGTAGAGCACACATTAGGCTGGATTTGTGTATTTATTGATGTTAAAAGATAACTCAAACCTGAATATGGGTTACCGTTTTAGTACTCCTGAACCATTGTGTTAGTAATCCTTTTTATTTTAGATGTAAGCACATTTGTTAAAATGTAGTGATAGTAGAAATGTTCATAAGCAGGAGACTATCTATGGAGTAAGTAGCCAGAGCCGATTACCATGGTTCAGAGAAGACCAAATAGAGAAGGAACAAGACTGTTGAGGTTTCATTAACTAGTTATACATAGTAAATCTAAAGGATATTGCATATAAATTGTACAATCTAATAGCAACATGTATGAACAGCTTAAGGTTAGAGAGTCAACTTGATCTCTGTTCATTACTACTATTCGTATAGTCACATGGCCGAAAAGAGCAGGGCTTTCACAATTTTCATCAGTCCACAGCACATTTTCCCAGTAGTGTTGTGGTTTGTCTTCAGAGAGCTCCTTTTTGTGAGGCATGGTTCACATAAGCTAATACTTGTGATCATCTTTTATAAATCAAGGATCTACACCATGCCTCCAAACTAATTTCATTAATTGGACTCCAGATGTTCCATCTACTAACTCAAATGATCTTTCTTTGGAGTAATTAGTCTGTGGGTTTACTTGTGTTTAATAAAGACACAAGAAATGTGAATTGTGTGTGTGTCATCAGCTCTGGCACATTGTGTTTGTCTATTGTTGTGACTTGGGTAAATTCCAAGAGGTTCACATACTTCTTCTTATCACTGTATAATTGTAAGCTTAAGTTATATTTGGCTGATGTGATTGGGCTACAAAAATTGCAAATAAACCACTTAGGACAAAAAAAGTCTCAGATATCTAAATTCTGGTAAATACACATAAAATGATTTTAAAGGCTGGATTATTTTTTCTATTAAAACACGTTTATACTTCTCTGCTCTGTGCAACGGTTTTCAAAGGGCAGTCCCAAAAATCCTCTTCTGGGGTCCCCCGCCAGCACTTCAGGCTCCTCCTCTTCTCTGTGTGCCCCCATAGAAAGCTACTTGTTATGGAGGCACACCTGTGGGCTCTTTGCTGAGCCAGGCGGCATTTGTCCATTGACGCACTCTGCGAGGCTTGGCCGGCCCCACACTCTATCTCACAGCATTTGATTGTCAGCAGCAGTAGCCATTGGCTCCTGCTGCTACCCGAGGCCCTGGAAGAAGAGGAAGAGAGGGGAGAAAAGACCTGAAGCTGGGACAGTGCAAAAACCCTGACAGGCTTAGGTAAGTTTTGGGGGGATAGTAAGTGGAGTGTTTTTTTACCTTAAAGCGGAGGTCCACCGAAATTGGTTTTTTTCAAAAGTCAGCAGCTACAAATACTGCAGCTGCTGACTTTTAAAATAAGGAAACTTACCTGTCCAGGGCGCCCGCGATGTCGGTACCCAAGGCCGAACCATCCCTGGGTCCTCGGGTGCTGCTGCCACCATCTTTGGTAAGGGAATCAGGAAGTGAAGCCTTGCAGCTTCACTTCCTGGTTCCCTACTGTGCATGCGCGAGTCGTGCTGCGTAATCCGAATGGTCCCTGCTGTCTCTGGGACCTGTGTGTCTCCCAGCAGACAGCGGGAGTCTATTATGCCTGGAAGTGGGTGCAAATACCTGTATTATACAGGTATCTGCACCCCCCTCCCCCCTGAAAGGTGCCAAATGTGACACCGGAGGGCGGAAGGGTTCCGAAAAGTAGAAGTTCCATTTTTGTGTGGAACTCCGCTTTAATGCAGGAAATGCAATAAGGTAAAAAAACACCCAGGCTTTAGAACCACTTTAAAGGAGAAGCACTCCTGTGACCCATTTTCAGCCTACAGTGGGCTAAAGGCTGCTGTCGGCTGACATCACTCAGGTTGGGGGAAGATACAGTTGGGATACACCGAAATGCCTGGACCGGCAGCTGAATCAGCCTTTCAGCTGTGCTGCTGCGAGACTGAGCCAGCCGCTCCCACTCCCTGCACAGCCCGGCACTCCAGTGAGCGCTGGAGGGGGAGAGCAAAGAACCGCTGACTGAAAGCTTTTTTTACTTTTCATTGCCTAGTCCAAATTCGCAGATCAGTCCAATCTGACATACCTTTTTTACTATAAATTCTTAAGAATAGATGGATGAGCAAGCCGATCTAAGTGAACCGGGATTTTACTTGGATAATCAAAAACACCTTAATTGGGGAAGGTGGAATTTTCAAACTCCTGTGTCTAAATCTTGAATGTGTCTGTTTTTTTAATGTCTTCACTCAACCTAAAACATTCTTTTAGCAGTAATAACACAAATAGCTTTAAATATAAAAAAATGATTTGAGTTTCAGATATCTAAGTAATTGAAACTGAATCCATTTTAAAATCCAACACAAATAACCACTTTTTGCTCTCCCACAGATGTACAAATAATTAGGGGAGACTTGAGAAAGAGGTCCCATGTCACCCTCATCTTTTGAGATGACACATTCCTGACTTTGGCAGGAAATACAGTGCATGCTCGCTTGGTGAACACAGAGTCCCTGACATAGAAAAATAAACCTGTTATATTTCTGCTGTTAGTAGTAAAATTATTAACTGAAAGATTTATGACAGCATGCACTCAGCATTGATAATATCATATCCCCCTCGTGACTTGAGGTACAACACAGTTCCTTCATGGAGAAACTCTGCACCAGTATAGAAAAAAAGTTTTGTGCATATTCCAAGTCTTTCCTCTGGTATCCTGTAATGTAAAACAGTTCTAATGGACTGAATTTTTGCCACAGTTTTCAACATTTGAAGGAAAACTCCAATTTACACTTTTGTTGTTTATAGCGTATCTAAACCCAAAGATAAATGTTTATTATTTTGAACCTTATCAGTCCTTAGATATGGTGCCTGCATTTGTTGTCTTTTCAGGCTTTTTTTGCTTTATATCCTCCCAGTAATCCTGAAAATAACAGGCTTCTGGTCCCTAGATCGCTATACTCACTCATTTCACTGAATCTGTGGAGGGAGCCATGGTTTTTACCCAGGCTGGACTTTGTTCATCTCCATTACAATGGGAAATGGGGAGATTGTAGTTTACAAATGAAAGATAGGATTGTTTTTTCTTTTTTGTTTTGCTCACTGGCTGTGACAAGGACACTGCACACATGTCAAACGTGCAGTACATTTTCTAAGCCTGAAAAAAAGGCAATATGTTAAAAAAAAATTCTTAGGTTTAGTTCATTCATTAGTCCATTGACACGAACACAAATGTTCAACCAAACCAAGCACCAAATCATGCTTGCATTGCCAACTGCCCTCCAATGTCTTTGTGCTTTTATGTAGACTGGTATTTAGCAATGTCTGCAGTGGAAAGCTAATGTGCTTTGTGTAGCTAAAATGAAACAAGCTATTTGCAATAGGTACCTAACTCCAAAACAGCAGTGCTCAAAGTGCTGTAGGCCCCTTTCACACGGGCTTTCTGATCAGGTCCACCTATCAGTTTTTCAGGCTAACCTGATCGGACCTTCCAGTTTCTTCTTATGGAGCGGCAGATGTCAGCGGACACACGTCCGCTGCCACCATCTGCTCCAATCCTCTCTGCCTAAAATAGATGGATGGTGGTCCTATTCCCTATCTGTCCGTCGGATCGGATTACCCCATAGAGAAGAGCAGGACTGTGTCAGTGTCCACTCTGCATAGCGCAGCGGACATGGACCTGCCATCCACTTGCTCAGCGGGGATCAGCAGAGAGATCCCCCACTGAGCAAGCGGATCCCACTTAGCGGAGGCGCCAGTGTGAAAGGGGCCTAAGAGGTCTGTTACAAGCTCCTCAACATCTAATAGTACAATTAATTTGAACCTGAAAGCCACAGATGTTCATCTTCTGAAGAGTATGGAATGTTACATGAACATGTTACATGAAGTTTAGGGTACACTTGGGCAAAACCAAGGACAACGTTATGAGTAGACACTTCTGGGAATAAAGTGTAAACCTGTACCAGAAAGTTAATTGCTATCAATTATGTTTGGGGTCTCATCACCAAAAATCTGTGGCTGTGTCATCCTCTTTCTATACCCAAAGAACCACTCCTTTATAAAGAGCTCAAGAGATAAAGACCAGGTCTGGGAGGTCCAGCTTATGGATTTTTGTGCAAAAGCTTAGGAAATGCATGGCCTAACGTTACATACAAATTATTTAAAATTGCTAGGAATATGCCAATAGGGCACCTATTGGCATATTCCTAGCAATTTAAAATAATTTGCAGTAGAAAGGGAATTTTTAGGGCATAATCTGGCAAACTGCTAACACTATCAATTTCTTTTTGAACAGTATTGACTGTGCCGGTATACTGAAGCTGCGCAATTCTGACATTGAGTTGCGAAAAGGGGAAACCGACATTGGAAGAAAGAACACTAGAGTGCGTCTGGTGTTCCGAGTTCACATTCCACAACCCAACGGGAGAACGCTGACGCTGCAAGCGGCATCCAATCCAATTGAGTGCTGTGAGTCATTAAATTTTCAAAGTATATATCTGCACCATAACATATAATATCTATGTATTCAAATACACAGCAGGGATCTGTTTAGGTTGTTATCTGCAACTTTGTCCATCCTGGCTGTTTGACATTTTCTCTTCAACAGTTTATGTTGTAATGCTATAAAATATCCCGCAGAATCAATTGCTGGACACTTCATAACCAGTAACTAAGGCTGGCAATAGACGGATTGATTTTGGTTGCAGGAAAGAAAATTTCTCAATTCCTCCATCAACACAGACTCCCCGCCGGGAGAACACACTAATTATTGCTAGCGGCTATAACAGCCACTGGCAATAATTACATGTAAAATCCAGCAGGCTGGTTGTACCCAAGTTGATCGGGCAGTTCTCGTTGTAGGAGGTGTGTGGGATGAAGAGGCTGTACAATGCATGGTATTTAACCCCTACTGAGTGAAAACTAAGGGATCCCGTATAAAAGATCAGTTTCCATTAGAACAACCTGAAGATTGTGTCCCTGAGAAGCCCGGATAAAGACCTAGGCAGGGGTACATGCCATACGCCCATCTGGTCTCTCTAATACAGGGACCAGATTAGCTGGTAAGCGGCTAATTTTACCATTTGGTGGAGGATCTCTGGTTTTCTGCTATCTCACCATCCTTTCAGTGTGTGCCGGATGTCCCAGATGGGAATACCACTAATATAGTTTGAATCCTGTGGTGGACTTATTCTTGCATGAACTGGTTTTCTCCGTGCAAATGTCATCTTCTCTAATTTTGGACCTTTATTGTTCTTTATGACACCCTAATTGATCTCAATTCACTGTGAAATACACTTTGGGATTTGGATCTCTGTTGTTCTATATGACATCCTACCAGAGTTTGAATTATTGTATTATTTTTATGGTTTGTCACATCTAACATTTTTTAACGTATCACAGAGTGGTGGATAAGAGAGGGTAAATAAGTATTTCTAATTATTTCAGATAGAGATAATTTTTTCCCAACACAACACGAAGTGGATGGGATAATTGAATGTATTTATTGCATACTTTCTTCAATTTATTTGTTTTCAGCGCAGCCTTTTTTCCTTTAATCAACTTGGGTACATTCAGCCTGCCCATGCATGGTTCAAATCTTGGCTGGTTCAGCAGGATTTGAGCTGTGTTTGTTTTGCAGTTTAGCAGCTGTAAAACGCTCCAAGAAGGTTTGGAGAAGTGGGTCTCTAAACAGACCAAATTATTAAAATGCCAGGCTCAAGTTGCAGGTGAAACGCAAACAAAAAGGAAGGGCTTGCATTAGTGTGAATGATAATTGACACCCTGAAATCGTAAGGCATTCAGATTTATGTTTTGACTATTTGAGTTTTAAATAAAGCAGGAAAGCCCTTTTATCATTATAGTGGGCTTATATTTCAAATTGTTCATATTTCTTATAGGAAACGCAAGGCAACGTTTTTGGTTGTTGTTTTTAAAGGAAATGGTTATCCCTAGATGCATATTTCTCAATATGTGCGTACTACATGGAATTTCTTGTTCATGAATGGATAGAAGCCAGTATTATTTTATTGGAGCCTCCCTTTCCTTCACATATAGCCCTGTTTGTACATCCTGGTTTTAAGCCATTCAGTCATTGTAATACCTAAATATTTTCCAGGGAAAGCACCATTAGGCACAGGAAATAATCATATTCTATAGTGAATGCTGGATTTGCCACTGTTACAATAAAAAAATTGGCAAATTATATTCTTTATACAAGCAGAATTGTAAAAGCACATTTTGCAGTTTTTTTCTCTTAACCCTAAATTTTTAGGTTTTAGGTTTGCCCATGCTCTGCAAATCTGCCTTTTAAGAGCTGTAGAAACACTTATTTCTACAGATGATACATTATTCAGTCCTGTTAGGGGACCTACACATTGTCATTATGAATATTTTCTGCTTTGCAAATTCTTCCTTATGTTTAGTATATATACTGCATGTATAGACTATGGAAATCATAATCTCTTCATATGGTTTAACTATGACTCCAGTTTTAAGTTGGAAAAAAATAAATCTTCTGACCGCATATATACACTGCAGGTATTGTAGAATGCTTCCATACCAAAGTGGGAAGGAGCTGCCTGCCAAATCACATGACTAGTCCCAGTGTTAATATTAGGAACATTTCATGAGCCCAGTGTGCCTCTAGAAGCACAGCACTCTTGCTTATTTTATCAAAGATGAGAGTATCATGGTGGTAAATCCAAGGGCATCACAGAGACACCTACAGTATTACCCTTAGCTCTGTCCATATTTCTGAGAAAAGCAACTACAGCAGTCGGGGGAGAAGTATCTACAGTGTACTAGTATTATGGTTGCAGTTGATTTTTTTGGCAGTTTAAAAAAAAATAGCTTGCTGTAGTTTGAAATGGAACCATAAATTGAATTAGATTAAAATGCATATAAATCCTAAAGCCGGCCATAAATGGTTCAAATCTTGGCCGGTTCAACAGGGACCAAATGAGCTTTGAAACATCTATGAGCAGGCTAATTGTAACCAAGACTTTGGTATAACCAGCATGTTGGATTTCCAGCCTGACATTTCTGCCAGCAGCTATAGCCGCTAGCAATAATCACTGTGTTCTCCTGGCAGCGATGGCTCCCTGCCAGGGGAACACAATAGTTCCTTGGGAGGGATTCCAGCAATTTTCTTTCCCGTAACCCGTAGTTGCAGGGGAAAAAAAATCGCATTATCTATGGCCAGCTTAACAATGAACTTCTCCTATTTTCTCCCTTTCGGTCTGTCAAATATACCATTAGAAGCGTTTTGTTAAATGTGTTTGAATAGTGCAAACAAAGCCTAGTGATCTTGTCAAAAATTCAATGCTGTCCTTTGTCCTCTGCACACTTCCTGTGTTATGATAAGGAGCCTAATTAGCCCTCCCAGTTCTTATCTTGCATATGTAAATACACTTTAACTTACAAAAAGGTTTATTTAGCAGTTTAATATGTTACATTATTTTAAAAAAGCACTGGATTTTCATTTAAGTGACCTGTAAACCTCAAATCAACCCTAATATATTAATCAGCTTCATTACAATTTACTACATTTTATGGATATTGCAAGAAAGCGCTGCAGCATATGATTAACAGTTATCACGAGCAAACAAATGATTAATAATCATTTCTGGCATTTTAATTGATACAGTTCTTTTAATATAATCTTTATTTAAGACAAAATAACATGTCACATTGAACATTGCAACGGATGTAAAAATATGAGGTCCTAGGGACATGTATAAAATGTGACAGCACAAAAATACAATAACGTAACATTAATGCACACCCCATAAGGAGCTAGGAACAGCCCAAAGGGCATATATACTGACCAAAACATAGATAGGTCATGACAGGTAGGCCCAAAAGCCAATCCCAGAGAGAGAAGAGAGAATTGGTGTCGTCCTCGTGAGAGGTGACCTTTGCCTACAGTAGCAAAACATTAGGTCACTATGTCTGTCTAATGCACTTTAAAATAACATAAAAACGGACATCAAAAGAAAAAAAGACATTAACACCCAAAGAAATAAGAAAAGAAATGCAGTTTTGTACCTAGGCACTCACTATTAGCACAATCGCTCACGCCAATGACCACCATTTTGCAGTAAGGGAACTAGCAGCCAAAAGACAAAAGGAAGGGGGGGAGAATAGGAGATTGCCATTCCCATTTCAAAAAGAGAGCCCTGTCTCGCTGCTGCTAGGGTCGGATGCGCTGCCAAGTCTAAAACTAGAAGAACTTGTCCTGGGTTGAAACTGTGATCTAGCCACACTCCCCAAATGCTTGTGAAGTGTTTACGTGTGCCCTTGCAAGTCGCTATCCAGTGCTCCGCATCCCTGATCTCACTCACCTTACGTATGCACTCCTGTCGGCTAGGAATATGGGTGCATTTCCAGTAAATTGGAAGCAATCGCTTGGCTGCATTCAAAAAGTGAGGCAAAACGCTTCTTCTTTAATACTGGCTAATCGGTAAAGGAGGGATATGGAAGAGAAAGTGGAACTGGGATAGAGGAGTATGTAAGCCGAGTGTGACGGACCTAGCCGGGACACGGGCTGTTGGAGGGGACTGAGTGCGAGCCTGCTCCCTTGCGACTATGGGCCCTGGCATTTGGGGGAACAGTGCTCTTTGAGCTGCAAGCCTGGGACCCCTGAGCTGGTGATACTTGGATTCAGGTCCATGCTGGCCCCCCAATACACATAGAATCTGTATGTGTATTTGGCATATTAGCAAGAGACGCTAATGCCATGAACTCCAGCCACCTGTGTTATGTAATTGAGTATAGTCTGGCTTGTAGAAGTGTTTTACCTATTGTTGTGTGTGCTAATTAACCCTGCAATTGAATGATGGAGCCCAGTGTTGATTGAGATAATTAGCTCATGCTAATTAGGTTAGGCTTGTCATCTGGCTGTATATAAGTGTGACATGTCAAATAAAGACTCATTCCTGATGTAGCCTACACTGGTGTTGTCTGGTGACTGTGTGAGCTAATGGGTCTTGGATTGTGTGGTACCGGACGGAGGAAGCATTTACGGCGGACATATTGAGTACGAGGTCCGTCACAATTGGTGGCAGCGGTGGGATCGTGCTTCCTTGTCGTGAACACATCCAAACCATCACCTGGATCCAAGGCCCGGATGCGTCATGGAAGAGGAATTCGGAAGGAGGTTGCGAGAGATGCGGATACAGCACAGAGGACCAGTATCGGTGCAGGTCCTGCTGGGATGGTATGATTCTGTTCGCCTACAACTCTGGAAAGAAGCGCTAGCCTGTGAGCAGCGACACCAGGGAAAAGTTCTCCCCTCCATCCATGTAAGGTACTGGTCGCAGTATGAAGTACGAATGTTGTTATTGGGGGAACAACCGAAGCAGGAGTGGACAGCTGAGTTAAGCAGGCTGATCCGGGCAGAAATGCGTTTGGACGAGAGCTACAGAGCCCTCCGGTGGTATGTAGCACAAGTGTGCCCGTGGACAGCGGATGACAGGCCCACGGAAGGCTTTGATTATAATGGCCTGGGATTGTTGTACTGGAGGCTGTCCGAGGACCCCGACTTTGGGAGTGATCTGGAGTGGCGTTTGGAGGAAATAATGGAGCACAGAGAGCAAAGATTGAACGTCTCGGAAGTGCTCTGGGCACAGGAAGATTTGGAGTTCCTGGCCGCTCAGGAATGGGAGCTGGAGATTGCCTACATACAGCTGCTAGACACTGCTCAGCAGCAGGGTGGGGCTCCCTTTGCCTGGGACTATGAGGAAATACCAGCAGACAGCTCTGAAATCCTGGCTGAAGAGTCGGCAAAGTGGCATAGTAACAGAGTGCTTTGCCCACCTGCCCCCGCAGCTATGGACGCGGAGGTCTTATGGCGGATGCAGGAAGTGCTGACAACAGGGCAGAGCTCTGCTAACCTCTGCCCAGCACCGATGGCATCTTCTAGGTTCCACGGACAGGTGGTGAACCTCTATCCCCAGCCATCAGTTGTAGAGACTGGGGATTTAATAGACTTTTCTGCTGAGGAAAAACAACCTCATGAGCCTCCATCAGAAGAGCTGGTATTAGGGCCAAACTTCACTGAGCTCTGCCCAGCACCAACGGCAGTATCCGTGGAGTTACAAGGAACTTCTCCAGCTGAAGCGCAGGTCACCGGACAGAGGGTCCAAGACCTCTGCCCCACACCGGTGGCAGTTATGGAGGCTCAGGGTGAGAAGGTGGCAATCACTTCCCAGCAGCAGATACAGGGGGAGAAGGGAGAGGAGGTGTTTGTCGTCCCTCCCCAACAGTTGGCCAGGGTGGAGAAAGCGATCTTTCCTCCCCAGCAAAGATTTGTGCACCTGGGAGACAGTACCAGAGACATGTTGTCCCAGCAGCCAGATGAGGGAATGGAAAAGGAAGCCAGCCTCCTGCCCCAATGGTTTGCCAGAGCGGAGGATGTGGAGTCCCCAGCAGAAGTGCTGGCAACAGGGCAGAGTGCTACCCACCTCTGTCCAGCACCAGCAACAACTGTGGAGTTCCAGGGAGCTGGGGCAGTCGGCCTCTCTCCCCAACAGTTAGCTGGAGGAGATGATGTAGGGAAGCTCCTACACCCACCTGAACTGCTGGCAACGGAACAAAGTGCTGCTGGCCTCTGCCCACAACTAACAGAGGGCAGATTTCCTGTAAAGGGGGATGGGACTGCAGTCCCCACCTGTATACCCCAGGGATGCTGGGCTGTCGGCCCAGATCCCCAACAGCATGATGGAGTGAGCCCAGTCACCCTGTCTTCTCTCCAGCGGCTGAAAAGACTCCAGGGAGAAGGGCCAGTCCAGGCCTCTCCCCAGCGGCGGATATGTTCTATGAAAGAGGCAGAAGTTGGCTGGGTGAGTCGTGCTCTGTTTGGAACAATTTGTTTGGGGTACTGTGTGGGTACAGGCATTAGAGGACTGGAACCCCTGACTAACTTCGGAGTCAACCCGTCTGGGGTCTCCTCCTGTGTTAGTCTCCTGCCGAAAGGGGAGAAATGTGACGGACCTAGCCGGGACACGGGCTGTTGGAGGGGACTGAGTGCGAGCCTGCTCCCTTGCGACTATGGGCCCTGGCATTTGGGGGAACAGTGCTCTTTGAGCTGCAAGCCTGGGACCCCTGAGCTGGTGATACTTGGATTCAGGTCCATGCTGGCCCCCCAATACACATAGAATCTGTATGTGTATTTGGCATATTAGCAAGAGACGCTAATGCCATGAACTCCAGCCACCTGTGTTATGTAATTGAGTATAGTCTGGCTTGTAGAAGTGTTTTACCTATTGTTGTGTGTGCTAATTAACCCTGCAATTGAATGATGGAGCCCAGTGTTGATTGAGATAATTAGCTCATGCTAATTAGGTTAGGCTTGTCATCTGGCTGTATATAAGTGTGACATGTCAAATAAAGACTCATTCCTGATGTAGCCTACACTGGTGTTGTCTGGTGACTGTGTGAGCTAATGGGTCTTGGATTGTGTGGTACCGGACGGAGGAAGCATTTACGGCGGACATATTGAGTACGAGGTCCGTCACACCGAGGATGTCCTTTATCTGGGCTTTAATGTCTATCCAAAATGGATCTGTCACAGGGCATTCACACCACAGATGCAATAATATACCACGATGGCCGCAGCCTCTCCAGCATAGGTCAGAAGTAGAGGGAAGGGGCGTGACTCCCACGGGAATTCCCGGAAGTGGGTGCAGATACCTGCATTAGACAGGTATCTGCACCCCCTCCCCTCTGAAAGGTGCCAATTGTGGCACCGGAGAGGGGGAGGAATCGGATGAGCGGACGTTCCACTTTTGGGTGGAACTCCGCTTCAATAGTATAAACTTTATGTTAAAGACATTAGATGGCAGATCGGCAAGCAGATGTAATTTCATCACTAAAAATGTATATTTGTTTAGATTGCTATATTTATTTGTTCAGCCTGGAGTGCAGGTTATTATCGGGAAGAGCAGTAAGAAAGTAGCCAGCCACCCTAATCTCAGAAAAACAATATTGATCCTCCAGCTAAATCCAGTCTGAACATTTATCTGTTCTTCCGGGAACAATAAATTGGTATAAATTGGTAGTCTCTCTGATGCCTATAGATATCATTGATTAATTATCTAATATGTAAGGGTTTACTGAACCTGCAGTAGACAGTTATTAGTATTCCTGTTTAATGTGGAACTCCAGGGTCATGAGATTGCAATGCCATGCTTTACTTCCACCTCCAATACCAAAATTCAGCTACAAAGTTCTGGCTGTGGCACACATAGGCACCTATGAGGCCAAATCGAATTCTGTCTGGTTGCTGAGTCACTCAAAGAGGGCAGAGTTATTATATTCAGTTAAAACATTTACCTAGTTGGCTTCTATGAATTACAACACATTTGATTATCTTTGTAATTACAGTACATTAGTTATCTTGGCAATTACTTTATAATAATAGGACTCTACTATACACCTAGTTTGTTACCATCAAGCTTATTTAGTAGCACAGTGCATATAACAGTGAAAAGGTGCATCATTTAGTACTTAAGGCAACCATTCACATTCAAGTATACTGTTTCCAGATAAAATGATTTCTGAATATTTACTATTGTTAAATATTTCCCTGATTTACTTGATAAGGGTTATTGGGCCATGCATATCATCTTTGCCTTTTGCACTGCCTTGTTTAATAAGCAGTCATTTTTTTTTCATGTTTGTGCTACATGCATGCCGTTTTGCATTAAGCCTTCCTGTCATCATTGAGAACCTGGTGGTACTTGGCAATGTTTTATATGAGAATTATGAGCCTAGTACATAAAATGGATTCTTTACATTGCTATATGCCTGTTTCCCGATAGTGATAGCTTACAAAAACTACAAGCCGGCTAGTAACTGACCACAGGCTTGTCAGGCTACAAACTACCAGCCTCAAATAACATGCATTGTGCACCCCATTCTGTAAGCATATCTATTGCATTGTGTCACCACTTCCCGGGCACTTGTGTATAATCTATATTAAGGATATTTCTATATTTACACAGGGCATTTGAAAAGCTGTTGAGTGATGCTTGTATTATATTTCACTTTCTTTGTAGCCCAGCGGTCTGCTCAGGAATTGCCTTTGGTAGAAAAACAAAGTATTGACAGCTTCCCAGTGATTGGAGGGAAGAAAATGGTTGTGAGTGGCCACAACTTCCATCAAGATTCCAAAGTCATTTTTGTTGAAAAGGCTCCAGGTATGTCCATTTTAATTTATTTTTCTGGCAATATAATGTCCTATAATTTCCTTTTCAGTATATCCTGCTAATGAATGCATACTTGTCACTTGTTCACAAAGAGAGCCTAAAACATATAATGTACACAGGGGTACATTGGATAGTACTGATGGCAGAAGGCACCCCGTTCTCTAACACAAAGTTTCTCAACTTTTTTTCAGTCAAGGCACTCTTTAACCACTTCTGGACCAAGTCTATTTTTGACACTTATTGTTTACAAGTTAAAATTTGTATTTTTTGCTAGAAAATTAGAACCCCTAAACATTATATCAATTTTTTTTAGCAAAGACCCTGGAGAATGAAATGGCGGTCTTTGCAATATTTTATGTCATACGGTATTTGCGCAGCGGTTTTTCAAATGCAATTTAAACAACAAAAAAATGCACTTGAATTTAAAAAAACTAAACAGTAAAGTTAGTCCATTTTTTTTTGTATATTGTGAAAGATGATGTTACGCCGAGTAAATGGATACCTAACCTGTTACGGTTTAAAAATCTACATAGGCAATGATCTAATTTTTTTTAACAGTTACCAGTTTAGAGTAAGCCCCTGTACACACGGTTGGAAATTCCGACCACAAAATCCGTCAGATTTTTTCCGACACTGGTGTTGCATACACACGGTCGGGCAAAGTTGTCGGAAAATCCGATCATTCTGAATGTGGTGACGTTCGTTGCGTATGACGGAACTACGTAGAGGCTATTAGCCAATAGCTTTGGTCTCGTAATTTGATCTGAGCATGCGTGGCACTTTGTCCGTCGGAATTCCCTACACACGATCGGAAAAAGTCCGACCCTATTTTGTTGTCGGAAAATTTAAGCGCAGGATCTCAAATTTTTTCAGTCGGAAATTCCGACAACATGGTCCGATCGGACATTTTCCGTCGGAATTTCCGACCCTGTGTATGGGGCATTACAGAGTGGGTCTTTTGCTAGAATTATTGCTCTCACTCTGACAATAGCAGTGAAAGCACACATGTGTAATTAGAGCATCGTTTACATTTGTGGGCGCGACTTGTGTATTTGCTTTCTTTGGTGCGTGGGGATGGGGGCGCTTTAAAGATAATTTTTTTCCTCATTTATTTAATTTTTTTACACTGACTCTTTAAAAAATAAAAATCTGATCACTTTTATTGCTGTCACAAGGAATGTAAACATCCCTTGTGACAATAATAGGCGGTGACAGGTACTCTTTATGGAAGGATCTGTGGTCTAAAAGACCCCAAATCCCTCCTTTGCACTTAAAAGTATTCAAAATGGCAAAATCTGTGTTTTGGAATACTGTGGATTTTTTAAAATCGGCACCATTGGCAGCATAGTAAACCAGAAGTGACGTTGTGGTGTCGCCTCCGGGTTACTACATCGTAGACCCGATCAAAGCTGATCCTGGCTTTGTTCAGGTCTCTGGCCAGCCAGTGGACATGCCGACTAGTAGCTCGGGTCTCTTGGTGGGTGAGGAGACCCCGGCGTAGCAGAGAAAAGCGGCAGGAGGGGGGGGACGTCCCCTCCCGCTCCTTATGATAACGGGTGAGCGGCTGCTAAGCCGCATCAGTTGTTATCATCAGAAAGCCCACAGTTCGCTCTAAAAAATGGTACCTGAGCCACAGCTGCAGGCTTCACCCCGGTACAAATTATGCACTTGGGGCCCCCCATTCTAAAATGAATAGTTTTACATAACGCAGCAGCATCTACACACATTGGATCCCCAGCATTAGTGGTGGATTATTTTTGCAGAGCACCTACACCTTTGCACACTGGGACTGACTAGTATTCTAGCATTTTTCTTCTGCCTCATCTTCTCTCTCTCGTGACCCCAGTGCTGACGGAGAAGGGCAGGGAAAGTACAAAACAAGGATGTCCTCAGGCACCCAATGTCAGTCTTATCAACCTATGACTACTGGCAGCTGGCCTACACGGTTCCCAAGATTGTAATTATGCACAATGAAAACATGTGCCTTTATGTAACAAAAAAGACTGACTTGTTGAAAATGTTTGGGCAATGGAGAGCAATTTTTAGGCACTTTGCCAAGAGACCCCTGAAGAACCCATAATGCACCCTGGTTGAAAAAGGCTGCTCTAGGATACATATAGCCTTACACATTAGTCACTACTTTAAATTTCTGTAAGGCAAATTCTGTAGTTCACAAACTGAAATCAGATAACTGAAAGACGAATGTTAATCATTTTTATGAGTTATCACACTTGCATTTTTATTGAATAATCCCATAAAACCTTAGCAACATGTCACATTTTTTAATCACTTATTGATACCATCGATACCTATTGATACTAACCTCATGATTAAAATAACTCCTGAGCCTTTTCTGATGTGTTTTAAGACATACAGATATTTTACTACCCTCAATGAGACATCTGTGACTGGCCTAAGAACAAGATTTAAATAGTTCTTACCTGATGCATTTGTGTTGTTTCATACTGAATATGGAGAGATTGCTTCCACTGCTAACCCTCTCGCAGCTTCTGAAGTCTTGTGTCAGATTGCTGACTACACATTCACATGAGCAGAAACTATTTATTTTATTTTATTTATTTTAGGTACTTATATAGGGCTGTCAATATACACAGTACTTTACACACACACACACATATAAATATATATATATATATATATATATATATATATATATATATATATATATATATATATATATTGTACAGTCACATCAGTCTTTGCCCTCAAGAAGCTTACAATCTAAAGTTCCTAACTCACATTCATACATACACAAGCTAGGGCCAATTTAGACAGGAACCAATTAACCTACCAGCATGTCTTTGGCGTGTGGGGGGAAACTGGAGTACCCGGAAGAAACCCACACAGGGAGAACATGCATACTCCATGCAGGTAGTGAGGCCCCATTCACACTGCATGTAGCGAAACTCACTATCCTGCTCGCGATTTTCTGTGGCCGATTCTCGCGTGATTTCACATGTCGTGTATACAGGCTGTCTTATGCGGCAAATTTTAGCGCCAAACCAGACAGGATTTTACACACACATTTTGTAGGTTTAAAACAAGTGTACTTCACTGTAATTAGCACCTATCACCAATATTGAGGAATTTTGTTGTATCATCCACATAGTCCTTGAAAGGGATGCGTTTGATGTTTAACTGCTGGATGCTGACTTGAATATGAAAAACAGCACCAGTCACTGAATTGATGATCAAATATAAGGTGCATATAGATGGGACAGTAAAGTTATGGCAGGCAATGGAGTGTACAATGCCTACTTTTCTTTTTTGTAGCTTAAGGTCATTTGTAAAAAAAAATTGTGTTTTGTAAACTAAAAAACTGAAGTACAGAATTGAAATCGTTGTTACTGAGAAATGGACCATGGCAGACCAGAGTAATTTGGGGATAGGGCTTACCTGAAATGTCATCAAATTCTTGTGAAAAGAAGGGTGGCCGTCTGGATCACCAGGGCAATGTTGACACCCAAATTTAAATGTACATATGAAGGAGTGGAGACACAAATGGGGAAGGGGCATTAGCTTATGAGTTTTCCCTTATTAAAATTCAATGCAGATCCCACGATTTGAGGTCTTTAACCCTTTATTTGGGACATACAGTGTTCGGATCTAGTGCACAACTGAAAATTAGATCTGCTAGAATAGTGCATAGTGCAGAGAGGGTTAAACCTTAACTCCCCCAGCCCTCTCTTTATCAATACACAGCAGGAGAAAACGTTTGTTTTTGGAGTTTTCAGAAAAGATCTACTAAAATGCAAGCAGCAATTTTTAATCGTTGGTGTCAGTGGGAGGAATAGTGTCCCATCTTTGGTGTCAGTGGGGGCAATAATGCCCAATCCTTGGTATTAGTGGGGGGAATAGTGCCCCCATCATTGGTATCAGTGGGAGGAATAGTGCCCCCATCTTTGGTATCAGTGGGAGGAATAGTGCCCCATCATTGGTATCAGTGGGGGAATAGTGCCCCATTATTGGTATCAGTGGGAGGAATAGTGCCCCATTGTTTGTGTCAATGGGAGAAATAGTGACCAGTTCTTGTCATCACCAGGAAATATTGTTGGTGTCAGTGGAAGGCGGGCAAAGAGCCACATCTGCAGTTTGGAGACCACTGCTAAAAAAAAGCATTGCACCCGCAATCAACAGATCATGGGTGCAATGCCAGGGTCCTGCGGACTATCTGTGTAGCTCTCTGCCCATACCTCCGATACGGGCAGGCAGTTACACTCTAACAGGAAGACTCAATAAACTACTGCAGCTCAATAGCGCCCTTGTAGTTCATTGAGAACTATAGTACAAGCCTACAGCCGCAAAGAGGCTGGTGCATCTGTAACACGTTACATGTTACACCCCGAATATGGGTGTAACATGTTATAAAAGGCGAACTTATCCTTTAAAGAGGAAGTAAAGCCTCCTTGGAAAAAAACAAACAAAAACGGAACCTGCAAGGCAAAGGCATAATGAGCTAGTATGCATAGCATACTAGCTCATTATGAATAACTTACCTGAGAACGAAGCCCCTGAAGCGACCCTCGTTCACGTCCTCCACCGCCGCCATCACTCCCTTCACTTCTCCCTTCACTTCCGGGTCTCGCTGCTCCAGTGCTGTCATTCGCTGGAGTCACGATGACGTCACTCCCGCGCATGCACACGAGAGCGGCATATCACCGCGATCTCCGGCATGCTCAGTGCGCCTGCGCGCCGCTGTCTACGGCGAATGCGCCGTAGATAGCGGTACCTTTTCTTTTCTAAATATCTCCTAAACCATGTAGGTTTAGGAGATATTTATTGGACCTACAGGTAAGCCTTAATCTAGGCTTACCTGTAGGTCAAAGTGGTTTGTAAGGGTTTACAACCACTTTAAGGTAATATAAAGGAATACAATTAAGGAAGCTAAAGGTCACATTACTAGAGTAAAGAACTACAAATACATAAAAAAATGAAATGAAGCATTTCATGAAAAATCGTAGAAATATGAAAATATTAAACAGTATGGAAAAAAAACTTTTAAAAGGGATCCATGATTATCGTCCATGATGTTCTAGGGTACTGCTTTTTCTTGAGGTCCTGGGAAGGTTGCATCAGTAGTGGTGGGAGCTGTAGATTGCAGTGGTTGCTCAGGTTATGGGGGATTACAAAAATTCTATTGTTTTGTTGAGGCCGTGAGGCAAGATCATGTTTAGCTAGTAAATTCAAATGGTTTCTACGTGGCATAGCCTGGTGAATCTATTATATTTTGGGTAGTGGGGGATTTGTTTGATCAGTGAAGCTTTTACTAGCCCTGGGTTTCTTTCATGGTGAGTGGAAACATGGCGGAAGATGCTGTAATCAGTAAAAACCCTTTCTGATTTTGAATCTGGGTTTTTCCAACATAGTGAAGCCAAAAGGGGCAATTGAGAAGATGACAAACTGGGAAGAGCAGTTATGGTGGGTCCTTGTGCTTCATATGCACAAAGACACCATTGCCAATTTCAATCTGCTTCTATTAAGTTTTCCTTTATTTAGCTTTGCTGTTGCTTGCCTTTTTCTTTCTGCTTTACAAGTGCTCTTTTTTTCTGCACAATGCCTTGCAAATAAGAAAAAACAAACTTCTAATGATAGGCATGTTTGTGTTTCAGCTAGACATTGTTCACATTTATTAAGCTGCAGAACCTTCTTTGAAACTGTTCTGCATTTTATTCATCGAAAATGTACTACAGAATATCAACTTTGCTCCTTTTGTTTATTTAGATTACTTAGGTTATTCAGTTTTTTTATTTTTAAGTGGCTGTTTAATAGACAGACCTTATTGAATATAAATTGCATAAATTTTATCTCAGTCTGAACTTTTCAAATTGTTTTGAACAGTGTGCCTCAATTAAGTGTATTGTGAAAACATATATTGCAAATAATTATAATGTGTTATAATTAGGAGTACCTACTATGGAATGGGATTCTATTCAGCCCACTCAACAGGCATTAAATTCCAAAAGAAAGGAACTGAAGAGAGGGCTTCCTTGGTCTGGTCTTTTAAAACAATGCCCTTTTTAAAATACCCTGGACTTGACCTGTAATGCCAATTAATGTTAGACAAAAAATGCTTGCATATCCAATGGCGATACATCATTCTACAGTAATTCTTATTTTAATTGTATTTTGTGTGCAGCCACTTAAATGCAATTGAAATAAAAATATATAATAATAGTAATTTTAGTTAATTAGCCAGCTGCAGTATCTCCGACAGCAGGGTGTTTTCTTGTTACCTTCAAGAGTAAAAACAACAGAGGCTGGTACCTGACACCCTGCATATAGCGGCTGGGGGTGCTGCTTTTCATCTGAAGACTAAGGGGATTTGTTCTTTGAAAATTAAAATTAACATAAAAGTTAATAACATTCCTAGTGGGCTTCAGCTAATAGAATTAGAGGAGGCTAGTCATTATTATAAACACCTTAGTAAAATCAAGCAAAATAATGAATGCTTCCTTAGAAAATGAAATAATCATAGTAGGCAGACTCAGAGGTTTGTTGCATGCTATTTTGCTGTTGTATATAAAAAAGAATCAACATTTTAATGGGTAATTATAATCTGTAGTGGCAAATTTAAAAGCCTAGCAGTAGGGGTGTAATTAGTCAAAAGGAGGCAGTAGAGAGGGCATTGAAAGAGGTCAGTGGCTTCCATTGTTAACCAGTTCTAACCCAAAGGTTTTACATGCAGTGGACTGGCAAGCATTGACAACATCCTGTTGATTGGGACCTGGAGGACTGCAATCACAGACACTCTAGAGGTTTGAGTCTGTTTGCAGAGCATAGAAACACAAAGAACCTTATGATATAAAAAGCATGTGGCATAAAGAGAAGAGATGTTTAGTAACCTAAAGCAGCCAATCAGAAATGAGCTTTCATTATTCTAAATGCATTGAACAATACAATTAAATATTAGATTGGATGTTCCCAATACCTGATTAGCTGCTTTGCAGACTATATTGCTTTTTGTAGTGTGTTGGTCCAGTGAGCACAAGTAGACCTGTGGTTTGTTCACAGAGCCACCCGAAATTCTGTCTCCCATGTCAAACTGGGTAAGAGGTAAGAAGGGGATAGAGGGTAGCTTAAGACACTATAGCGAATAATTGCTCTCTGTGTCAAGACATACAGAAAAACGCATCCTGCCATGTTTTCTCACTTTATAATGTCTGTTTTATGCAGGCTCTTTGTGCAATTGATATGTATTTGCATGAAATATAGCAATTCTCTGTCATACTCTCTCTCGATGCTTCAACTATCTCTCACTAGTTTTTTTTCCCTTAGAAAATATGATGGGACAGGGCAGTGAACTAACTGATGATGTGGACATAACCTTATTTAGCAGTGCACAAATCAGTGATTTACAGTAATCCATAGTAAAGGTCAAAAACTGATTATTTTTTTGGTTTTTGTTTATTGGGACTTATGTTTTAAAAATTACCTAGAAAGCTTAAAGAGGAAGTAAACTCTCCCACTCTGATGCTTCTTTTAATTTAGTCCATTATAATAAGTAATTATCAAACTATAGCCACTGTAATCCAGCCCAAATCGCATATTACTAACTGTTTAAAGAAACTTTAAAAAACTTGTTTCCAGGGGTAAGGCAGCGCCATCTTAAGTATTGTTTTCTGAGTCCACAGTAGAGTGTATTTCCGCCCTTACATTGAGAACTTCCTGTACTGTTAACCAAGCCTCCTTCTCAATCCAACATTTCTATGGCAAACCTGCTTCCCTGCTCATAGCTGACTTGTTTTATTTCATAGTATTTACTTGTGCCGATTATCTAGTGTTTGCCTATGTCAGTCTTATCAGCTTCAGCTGATAAGACTGCAGTAATGCTGTCCGATGGCCAGGTTTACACTCCATGTGATGTCACATGGTCACATGGGGTCTAGTAGGAAGCTCTGGGTGATTATGCAGTCTCGTGGGATTTCAGTGTTGTGCCGTAGGAAGTCCTGATAATAGACAGGCAAGCACACAGAGTGTACCGTAAATCAGGGAAGATATGGGAATGCTCAGTGACATGATTCTAAAGAACAAAAAGGATTACAACAATACTAAGCAAGTAAGGAGATATCTAGAAGCAGTGTTCATTAGGGGTTTTTTATGCTGATTTACATGGGACAAAGTTGTGGGGGAGAGTTTACAACCACTTTAAGGAAAGTAAAATAATATTGACTCCTTTGGGCTGTATTGCCTTTGTCCTATTTCACATAAATGATTCTCATTTCCTTTTTGTAGAACAGTTCTGTTCATGCATTGTATGAAGGCACATGTATAAGACATATATTCATGTATTTTGGGGACCCTACATTTATAAACTATCCAATATCGGCAATTGTCAGGCCTGCAACTGAAAATAAGAAATTAAGACTATTACACTAATGACCATTAGTATAAGGGGTATGTACTTAGTACCATCAGTGTCAGGTTAGGTGCTCTGTTTATTACACTAATAACCATCAGTGTTGCAGTATAATAAATAATATATTTATAATAATAAATAATAATAATTACACTGATGGCGATCAGTGTCAGAATACATTCTCGTTATGTTACACTAAAAGCTCTTAATGTCATATAGGTATTTGGTGTATTACACTAGTAATCATCATTGTCAAGGTAAGGCCCTGGTGCTCAACCTGCAGCCTGGGGGCCACATGTGGGCCTTTGGCACTTTCTGTGCGGCCCCTTTCAAACACTAATCTGTGTTTCCCTATTTCCCTGTTATAGCAATAATTTCTTGCAATCTCATGTAATATGTCTTCAGTCTATGACTCTCTTCATAAGCATGTTCCCAGTCTCACTTAAGGCCCTCCATATCAAGAAAGTTGACCACCACTGGTGTAATTACTACTATCAGTGCCAGGGTTCATGCTCATTCTTTTATGGAACAGCAGTTTTTTTTTTGAAAAAAAACAAGAAAACACACTGGACAGCTGCCCTTTATGTGTTACTAAACCCAGGACTCTGCATTCACTATATCTGGTCTCCCACAGTACACAGAACATGGAAATGCAATTATTTTAGCTTGTAGGAGGAGTTTTCTCCTCTGACTGTTTTATCAGACTGCGTGACCCCTGGCCCTCTGTCTGGTCAGTGCTGATTGGCCCTGTGCTGATCACATGCACCTTCCCCCCCAAAAAAACTCTCTAGCAATACACACCAAACTGAGTGTGTGCATAGTGTCTCCAAGGCTCTGTACTATCAGCAGATGGATTGGGAACAGTAAAAGAAGGGGCGGATCAGAGAAGACAGGATGAAACAGCCTTTTTACACAATGTGGAGGATTAACCCCTTAGGTTCCATGGTGAGTATAACAAGCATGATTTACTGCATATACACACTGATTTTACTGTTGTGGGTTTAGTAACATTTTAAGGTTAGTAGTAAAAACAGCCAGTTGTGGTCCATATGCCTGTGTAGTGTATTTACATCCTTTTAGACTACTACATACACATACCTTCATGACCAGGAGAAGAGAGATATAGACAAATGTTTACTTAACCAAGTGCAATTTAAATAACCTTGTAGTGAGGAAGTATGGAGGCTACATATGACACAATCTCCCTATCTTGCTGATCAGTAGCTTTAGTATTTTTAAAATTATTTAAATAAAGCTAGTATACACAGGATGTTTGACTTCCCTGGTCTGTATCCTTGCACCAGCCCCATTTACACCTGAGCAGTGGCGGCCTGTAATGCAGGGCACAGGGACGCTGCCCCCCTATCCATGCGTCCGGCCCCCTAATCTACATGCGGGGCGCCGGACGGATGGATTTCAGTGTTTATTTTTTTTTATTTAATTTTTTTAGAAGCACGTGATTAGACTTCAAAAAATGGTGAGCACTGCGCCCCGAGCCCACTCAGTCGTGTGACACTAGGGAATGAATATTACCTATTCCCGTGGCTGTGGGTGCAAAAAACACACCACCAGCCGTCACTGCATCTGAGCATTTTATGTTTCAAGCTCAAAGCTGCAAAACACTCAACATGCCAAATCCCGTGCTTTTAAATTGTCTGTGTTCACATTTGAGCCTTCAAGTGCTTGTGTGCAAAGGCACACACAAAAGCCTCCAAATCACATACATAGGCTACGCTCAAGTGTTAATAGGGGCTTAAAGTATTGAATCCACAGGGAGCCAGCAAGCTAGCATTAGGAAAAGGACAACAATGATCGTCATCATATTTCTATCAGGACGTGTTTCCTTTAACAACTACATTACTGTCCTTTCCTCTGTTTTCCATATTTTGTAGTTTTTACAACCAATATGAACCTTAAAAATATAAATCACTGATAATGGTCAGAGTGGATGGCAAAATGTACTCATGGGAGTCGTATCCATATTTGTTTTATTCTATTTGTATAAAATGAACAGATAGAGGCATGATAGTTTATTATTTGCTTTTTCATCATGTTCGCACTATTTTTTACATAACTGATATGAATACACATTATGTAAGTAATTCTTCAAATGTCACTAAAGCAACAATGAAGCATCTGCAGATGCCGCCTTTCTCTTTATCCCTCGCACATCACATTTCAACAATAGATTTTATTGTTTTGATAATGAAGTTCTGTGCCTGGGCATTTAGACAGAGTAGTTATCCATATTACTTGTATGTTGTAATATAGCCAAAGTGTGTAAGTTAGAAATCTTTACTAGCTGGAGGAGAAAGGTATTGGCAGTGATGGTGCACTGTTACACCTTGACTTAGCTGCGGGTCTGACATTAATCCATGTCTCTTGTAAGACAAACTCTCAGCTGTTGTACCCTCCAGAGGCAGAGCATTATCCTTCTCCTTCAATAGGGAGTCTCTGTTCTAACAATGACTCACTCCAAGGGAATCCCAAATGAACAATCATGTCAGTGCTTGAACTTGGAGGCAAGAGTTCTGCCTTCTCACTTTAACCCTGTGCGTTCATGTCAGCTGTGTTATGACTAGGAAGACTAAGTGTATATTTCCGGAGCGACTTTATTAGCCTCTAGTTATAAAGTACCGATTTATTCAGAGCTATGTAATGTATTCTACCCAGATGACTCATAATATTATGCTAAGGAATAGCAGCAGTCATAGTTTTTTTTTTTTTTACTTACAAGTTAAGATGAACTGATGCAAGATTCTAAACATCACTTTTTCCTAATATTTGCATTGTAGAATTTTCTTAAAATGGAATCTCATTGCATTCGATACAATTGGTTGTTAAAGTTAACAGTTTGCCATTTATTTATAAAAGACCACATCTTATAATGGTGCCTAGGGTGTCTATAGACATACACAGCCCGGCTCAGGATTGAGCCCACTCATCTGACTCTATAGCAAACGGTTTGCTATGGGGACAGACGGAGAAGAGGAGGATTGAAAGGTCGCTTTGTGCCAAACATTTTGCACAGAGCAGGTAAGTATGACATGTTTGTTATTTAACTGCTTCCCGCCTGGCCTATAGGAAAGGGGCAGTTAAAATTTTTTACACTACAGTATGTAATTCTAAACACTGAAAATAATTAGTTGTCTGCATCAATGCCGTTTCCAAGTTCAACTATATGTATCTAAAGTAAACCATGTCCTTTTTATTGTACAACATGCCTCTGTTAAAATATTGTTATAATACCAGAATTTTTTCACTATTTAAATCATACTTCATGTGTCAAACACATATTTTTGACACTTATGCACATCTTCCCTAAGCCCTCATGCAGAGGACTTGGAACCTTCTCTACTTAATTTATCTTTATGTATACAAGCTTTAGACAAATGACACCCGGGTGGGAAACATGACGTCCTCCCCAGAATGCGCCACAGGCCACGCTGTGACGCGATCTGTCACCCTGCTGTGTCCACCAGATACAGCCGATGACAGACCACTGTACTGGGCCACTGTCAGTACCATGTGATTGCTGTGACCAATCATAGCAGATCACATGACAATTGTACACAATGGATGGCTTCCATTCATACCATTCATTGTGTACTGTTGTGTTGCTTGCTGTGATTGGTCACAGTGATCACATGGTACAGACAGAGACAACCAGTCAGCATCAGTGTCCCTGATCACTGCCACACTAGTTATATGATGATGCCGTTCTGCACTGGTGACATTCTGTATTAAAAAAAAAAAAAAAAGTGTGGCGATAGCGAATATTCATTCACTATTGTCACACAGCCAGGTGGGATTGGGTTGCAGTGCTCTGCGCCCTGAGCCCACCCTTTTTTGAAGCCTATTAGAGCCTCTGGCTCTAATCACGTACTTAAAAAAAAAAAAACACACCCCCACCATTGGAATCCATTTGCGTGGATAGAGGGGCGGCAACCGTGCACCCCTAATGGATGGGCCGCCACTGGATTGGGGGCTTACCTACCCTCTCTTTCTGTTATCTGCGCTATAGACACACAAAATAAAAACGCAGAAGCTGTTTGGTAGTTTTAGGCAACATAGACAGTTCTATGTTACAAGACCCTCTGGTTGTCCTTGTAAGCAGTATTTATTTATAGTAGTTTTAGTTTCAATCATAGACGAATAAGTTTTCCTGATTTATACATCTATGCGAAAGGTGTATTTTTTTGCATCCTCATCGGTTTATCTTTCTCAGATTAACACTAGGCAACACTTCTGAGGTTGCTGTCATTGTATAAACAGTAAATAGCTTGGAAAATACAATAGAACAAAATACTAATTGGAAAGAATTTACAAATGTTAGGACATTTTTGTCAGCATTTAATACATATAAGATGCCCATTGTTTTTCCGTGGTGATTATCCAAATGAAATACACATCAGAGGAGTAAAGCTTTACAGAAGTAGTGGTAATTTGACAGGCAGATAAACAGAGGGGATGGTATTTGAGTTGTAAAGAACTCTAAAGTATATTGAGCAACTCCATATTTTGATTTTCCATTACCTGCTTCCTATTCCTGTATAGAAAAGCCTCCCTCCTATATATTTTAGTTCCACTCCTTGTTTAATGTTTACAGTTTTCCTAACTGAGGAATATACACATGTATTGCATTACACATGTCTGGAACGCAGTCTGCTAAATATTTTGGTACAAAGCAAAAAGAGAACCGTTTAAATGTATTATAGATTTTGCCTTTGCTGTGTAAGAGATCCGCAAAGTGCTCAAGTGATTTAACCTGGAATAGAATTCCAGAATTTGAAAAAGCAATTGTCCATGTATTTATCACTGTGTTTGCCTTAAATAGTCTATATTGCCCTGTAGCTATACCAATCAGACTCATTTTTCATTCTCCAACTGTCATTTTCCAGTGCAGGCTTGGACAAGATTGATCACAGTACGTGCAACACAAACTAAGTCTATGGCATCTCACACAACATCATTGATTAGCTTAAGTTTGTATTTGATAGGCAAGATATTTTTCAGGCAAGATGCCTATATGTAGCTGAGAATTAGGTGATCTTTCTCAATTTCAGCAAGTTCATATTAGTTCTATATACCCTTGATTCAGGAGATAAGTGGAGCGGATGAATTAGACTGTAACGCTTCTTTTTAAGAACTAATATACCTTATATACTTGAGTATAAGCTGAGTTTTTCAGCACATTTTTTTGTGCTGAAAATGCCCCCCTTGGCTTATACTCGAGTCAAGCATTTTTCTGCTGCAGAAAATGAAATTTTCCAAACCGACTTTGGGGCCCCGTATCTCGGGGGCCACTTGGTGCTAGGAACCCCAAATTTGTGCAAACCCTGTGGAACTGGCACTACAACATGTCATTCTCTGCTGCAGAAAAGTGCTTGACATTTTCCGAACTGACGTATCTCGGGGGCCACTTAGAGCTAGGAACCCCAGCTTTGGGTATGTTGTAGTACTAGTTCCACTGGGTTTGCACTCCAAATTTGGGGCTCCTAGCACTAAGTGGCCCCGATATACGGGGCCCCAAAATCGGTCAACTGTGTCCATCTGCAGTCATTTTGGGACCCTTTGGGTCCAGAAACCCCAAATTGGCTGGGGCTAGGGGGCATCTAGGAACCCTTAACTACCGAGTTTGAAGTTCGGGAGACCTATGGCTGCAAATGGGCACAGTGAGGCATGCAAATGAACACAGTGAGGCTGCAAATGGGCATTGTTGACCGTCTTTTCCACTTACAGTAGCTGCGCATTTCTCACCCAAGGCTTATACTCAAGTCAAAAAGTTTTCCCATTTTTTTGTGGTAAAATTAAGTGCCTCGGCTTATACACGAGTATATACGGTAACACAGATATTGATCAATACCTAGTACTTCTTCTCAATTAACTACATGCACCTATCTCAGATACAAGTGTTACACCTGCTCAGCCGCTAATAGAGACTTTGCGCAAGTATTATACTTGAAATACCACAGATGTTCCAACCTTAATACCTGACAAGATACACAAAGTTAAAGAAAAAACAAACTTACATCAACAACTACTGCTTAAAAAACTACAATTTTAGACAAAAAGTACCTGTGTGTTGAGCAGTGGCATTAGAACCTACACCAGTGCCAAAGTTTTATAATGTAACTTTAGGGAAAAAAAAGACATAGTTTGAGAAATGACATGGCATTTCCTACTGTTTACCCAGAAGGGTTAAAACTTTTCTTTCGTTTTAAACCTGTAAAATCTAGAGTGCACTGTAAAGATAATCCAGGTAACATCAAATCAGCACACATATGTAGGACTCCCACTAAATTCCAGAATTGTGCTAACCTGAACCTTAGTTTAACCATCACACTTAACCCCCCTTATTTGAACCCTAAAATGTAACCTATCCCCCAAATAAACCTTTAACATTCAACCCCAATTCAATAATTAACCGTTAACTTAATAGTCAACAATCCATGCTGGTGTTAAAACCAACTCATGTGCTTTGCTGATTTCTGCATCGTAAGGCCGCCCATACATGGTTCGAATCTCGGCTGGTTCAGCAGGAACCGGCTGAGATTTGAACCAATAAGACCCCTTTCACACCGGAGTGGTTTTCAGGTGCATTAGTGCTGGAAATAGCCTCTGCCAAGTGCTTGAAAACCGCCTCCCATTCATTCAAGTGTGACTTTTCACACAGGTGGTTCGCTTGCGGGACGTTCCGAAAAGTCCTGCAAGCAGCATCTTTGGGGCAGTTTGGAAGCGCTGTATTTAGCACTCCCAAAGCGCCCTGCCCATTGGAATGAATGGGCAGCGTTTCCGAAGCATCTGAAAAGCACCTTGAAAGTGCCGCAACACTGGTTAAAATCGCCCCGAAAAGTACCGCTTAACCGCTTCCCGACCGCCTCACGCAGATATACTGTGGCAGAATGGCACGGGCAGGCAAAATCACGTACCTGTACGTGGCCCTTTAATTGCCTGCCCGGAGCTCCGTGACCCCGGCTGCGGGACCAGCGGACCCGATCGCCGCTGGTGTCCCGCGATCGGGTCACAGAGCTGAAGAACGGGGAGATGTTTGTGTAAACAAACCTCTCCCCATGCTTCCTACTCTGCCTGTCATTGATCGGCTGTTCCCGGTCATCGGGAAAGCCGATCAATGACGTCAGACGTCAGCCCCGCCCCCTAATGTAAAAAAACACACACATCACAGCCCATAACCCCTCCCCCTAGTGGTTAACTCTTTCACTACAACTGTCATTTATACAGGAATCAATGAATTTAAATAGCATTGATTGCTGTATAAATGACAATGGTCCCAAAAATGTGTCAAAAATGTCCGATGTGTCCGCCATAATGTCGCAGTCACAATAAAAATCGCTGATCGCCGCCATTACTAGTAAAAAAAAAATATTAATAAAAATGCTATAAAACTATCCCCTATTTTGTAAACGCTATAACTTTTGCGCAAACCAATCAATAATCGCCAATTGCGATTTTTTTTTTACCAAAAATATGTAGAACAATACGTATCGGCCTAAACCGAGGGAAAAAAAGTTTTTTTTATATATTTTTTGGGGATATTTATTATAGCAAAAAGCAAAAAATATTGCATTGTTTTCAAAATTGTCGCTCTATTTTTGTTTATAGCGCAAAAAATAAAAACCGCAGGGGCGATCCAATACCACCAAAATAAAGCTCTATTTGTGGGAAAAAAAGGACGCCAATTTTGTTTGGGAGCCACGTCGCATGACCGCGCAATTGTCAGTTAAAGCGACGCAGTGCCGAATCGCAAAAAGGGGCCTGGTCCTTTTGGCTGCCAATTGGTCCGGGGCTGAAGTGGTTAAACAGCACAAAAGTGCCCCTAAGACGAGCGGCGCTCTAGTGCGGCCGCAGCCCCAGTGTGAAAGGGGTCTAATGGGCAGGCTAAATGTACCAAGTTGGTCGATCTATCAACTTGAGCACAACTAGCCTGTCGGATTCGCTTATGATTATCGCAAGCATCTGCTATGGCCGCTAGCAATAATCACTGTCTTCTCCCTGTGGAGACGGCTTCCCACCCCGTGGTTGCAGGAATGAAATTTGCTCCTTGTATGGCTGGCCTGAGTGTTTTCCAGTACTGATTGCTGCATACCTGAAGTAGATGTACACATAAATCCTCATTATTTGACATTTAACTTGCTAAAGGAATTTGTATACTTTTTACTTTTTGTTGTTGTTTGTTGCATTTCAGTGCTTCCAAACTCCTACAGCCTTTTGCAACCACTTTCCATCTTCATACATGTACTCCAGGGATGGTTGCATGACATTACTAATGCCTGATGGTCACAATAATGGACAATATCTGCATAATGTGCTTTTAAACAGCTTCTGGTAGCCTCCACCAGAAGCCTGTGTGGAAGTATGACAACTCTGGAACACAGCAGGGAGACAGGAACAGGGAGTGTTGTCATCATTTAACAGGAAGTGTGTGAATAAGGTTCTTCGTAGCAGAAGTACCAGGCATTAGTTTAATGAAAGCTTTATATTTAAAAATATTGAAAACTCCTTTTAAATGAACACTAACATGTTGAGATTTTAGTGATTGGGTTTACGTTAAAATAAGCCACACCTAAGCTGTGCTGCCGCATCCTTGCAGAAATTATTGCCTACCTTTTAAACAGGCTGTGTATCCCAGAGGTGGCCACTGCCACCCCTTACTTTCTCTGTCTTTGTGTGTCTTCAGCTATGGAAGAAAAGATATACAGTCCAATTAAGCAATAAGAACACACTTAAGTTCTAAAAAAATGTCTTCATAATCACGGCTAAGTTCTGGGCTTGGAGACCAATCCCAGTGCAACAGCCAAGAGCACTGCCTAAGGCAGAAAGATGCATTTGCCTCCCTCAAGAAGATGCACCCCTCTGCACACAAGTTAATGAAAGTTTGAAATTGAATGAAATGTGATATCCGGCTGCATAAATCTATTTTTCTGTGCAGGGTTCTCAAACTGGCGGCCCTCCAGCTGTTGCGAAACTACAAGTCCCATGAGGCATTGCGAGGCTGAAAGTTACAAGCATGACTCCCTCAGGCAGAGGCACAATGGGACTTGTAGTTCCGCAACAGCTCTCCTATTTATATGCTCATGAAGTTATAGACCTCCTGCAAACTCTATCCTGTGCAGAAATCCAAGCTGACGGCTCTCTTTTGTTCAGAAGACGCTCACCATGTACTTACAAAAGTGACAAGGTGTTACTTTTTTTTACTAATTATATTGTAGCCTGTCACAAGCATTCACTATTGGGATTTGTTGGACCCAGATATAAAGTGCACTGGACTTTTTTTGTTTATTTCATTTTTGTCACACATTTTTGATGTGTACTATTATTGTTTTTCACTTGTGTGTACAGTATCTCACAAAAGTGAGTACACCCTCACATTTTTGTAAATATTTTATTATATCTTTTCATGTGACAACACTGAAGAAATTACACTTTGCTACAATGTAAATTAGTGAGTGTACATCTTGTATAACAGTGTAAATTTGCTGTCCCCTCAAAATAACTCAACACACAGCCATGAATGTCTAAACCACTGGTAACAAAAGTGAGTACACACCTAAGTGAAAATGTCCAAATTGGGCCCAATTGTCAATAGCTTGCCTGGCCACCATTATTTTCCAGCACTTCCTTAACCCTCTTGGGTATGGAGTTCACCGGGGCTTCACAGGTTGCCACTGGAGTCCTCTTCCACTCCTCCATGACAACATCACGGAACTGGTGGATCCTCACCTTTTGTTTGAGGATGCCCCACAGATGCTCAATATGGCTTACGTCTGGAGACATGCTTGGCAAGTTCATCACCTTTACCCTCAGCTTCTTTAGCAAGGCAGTGGTCATCATGGAGGTGTGTTTGGGGTCGTTATCATGTTGGAATACTGCCCTGCGGCCCAGTCTCCGAAGGGAGGGGATCATGCTCTGCTTTAGTATGTCACAGTACATGTTGGTTATCATGGTTCTCTCAATGAATTGTAGTTCTCCAGTACCTGCAGCACTCATGCAACCCCAGACCATGAAACTCCCACCACCATGCTTGACTGTAGGCAAGACAAACTTGTCTTTGTACTTCTCACCTGGTTGCTGCCACACATGCTTGACACCATCTGAACCAAATAAGTTTATCTTGGTCTCATCAGACCACAGGACATGGTTCCAGTAATCCAGTCTTCAGCAAACTGTTTGCAGGCTTTCTTGTGCATCATCTTTAGAAGAGGCTTCCTTCTGGGACGACAGCCATGCAGACCAATTTGATGCAGTGTGCAACGTATGGTCTGAGCACTGACAGGCTGACCCCCCACCCCTTCAACCTCTGCAGTAATGCTGGCAGCACTCATACGTCTATTTCCCAAAGACAACCTCTGGATATGACTCTGAGCATGTGCACTGAACTTCTTTGGTCGACCATGGCGAGGCCTGTTCTGAGTGCAACCTGTCCTGTTAAACCACTGTATGGTCTTGGCCACCGTGCTGCAGCTCAGTTTCAGGGTCTTGACAATCTTTTTATAGCCTAGGCCATCTTTATGTATAGCAACGATTCTTTTTTCAGATCCTCAGAGAGTTCTTTGCCACAAGGTGCCATGTTGAACTTCCAGTGACCAATATGAGAGAGTGAGAGCGTTAACTCCTAATTTAACACACCTGCTCCCCATTCACACCTGAGAACTTGTAACACTAATGAGTCACATGACACCGGGGAGAGAAAATGGCTAATTGGGCCCAATTTGGACATTTTCACGTAGGGGTGTACTCCCTTTTTTGTTGCCAGCGGTTTAGACATTAATGGCTGTGTGTTGTGTTATTTTGAGGGGACAGCAAATTTACACTGTTATACAAGCTGTACACTCACTACTTTACATTGTAACAAAGTGTAATTTCTTCAGTGTTGTCACATGAAAAGATATAATAAAATATTTACAAAAATGTGAGGGGTGTACTCACTTTTGTGAGATACTGTATATTAAGTGGGTTTATTTATTTCACTAGCAGAGGTAGAACGCAAGTTGTGTTTGTAAAAAATAATTCCTTAAGCACTGCACATGCAAGTTTAAAAATATTCTCTACATGTTTAAATGTTTCAAACACAGTAAAGTGTCCATTAAATTGTATGGAATGTTGGAAGCTATGGCCAGGTTATAGAGTTCACCTTGAGATTTTAGATTACTGTGTGATGAACTGGAACTTTTCTGTCTACTAATCATTAAAACATTATCATACATGATCAGCAAAATGTGCTAAAAACAATAAGGGCAAACATACGATCCATGTGGGCTTAAAAAAAAAAACAAAGACCATTTGTGAACCTGTAGAATAGTACTTTTATCTTTTTTATAGACTATAAAAGATAAGCGATAAAAGTAGTACACTTCTTTAAGGGGTTTGTTGTCACAAAACTGAGGTTATACCTTTAGGTAGATTCTGACCTCCAACAGCGTCTTTGGTCTCCTAAGGACTATAGTGACAAGGTCTTCAAAGTTTCCATCTCTGCTTATACCACATTGTAGTCTTACAAAATAAAATTTGACTTAAAGCATTTGTACAGGAAATTTAATTTTTTTTAAAACATGGTATACTCACCTGCTCTGTGCAATGGTATTACTCAGAGCAGCCCTGATCTTGGCTCTTCATGTTCTGTGTCTGCCCCCATAGCATACTCTTGCAATTGGGGCAGACGTGTGGGTTTAGGCCCTCCCTCCGCTCTTTGCTCACAGGATTTGACTGACAGCAGCAGGAGCCAAGCTGGTGAGAGCAGGGAAAGCAGAGATAAGACCAGTAGATGAGCACAGTGCTGGGTCGATACAGAATTTAGGTATGTATTTGGGGCGGGGAAGGGCATAGCAAATGGCAATTATTATTTTTTTACCTTAATGCAGAGATTGGTGCATAGTATATGCATAGTATATGCATTATCATACATCATTTTCAAAATGTAAGAATATACCTAAATATATTCTACAGCTAATATGGTTTTAAACCTCAATGATGTCACACTGGGGAGCCCTCCCAGTTATTAATAACTGTTTTGTCTCTTTAATGAATTAATTACCGTTGTGATATCATCATTCAAAAGACCAATTTTAGTATGCGCTAACTATAGCAGTTTGATGAATTAGGCCCATTGGTGGCACAAACATAATCAGTGTTGGGTCAAATTACATGTTAAGAAATAAAACTGTTAATAAGTATATTTATGATTTTTTTTTTTTTATCTTTAAACAGTCAGTTAATCTAATTGCAGTTCGGTAGGTATGTAACATACAAAAGTTTTTGTAGCATCCACACATTTGCTCAAACTTTAATTTGTTGAAGTACAACTAAAGGCTCTTGTATGATAATCTAAACAAGTCCCATATCCCGTAACTATGTGATCCACAAGCCTCATAAAAGTAAATAGAACACTTACTTTACCTTTCCTGTCTGAGCCAAATCCGCCTTCATTTGTGTCTCACACGCTCCCTCCCCCAGACACTGCAGCTCACCGTGGTAGGGTTTCAGCAACAGAGGCAGTGCTGTCAATCTGGAGAGGCAGTGGGCAGGACAAGGTGTGCCAAGATGCTGACTGGCAAGCTACAGGCTTGTAAATCAGTAGTGACAATGCTAATAGCGATGCCCCATTCAACATTTTTTCATTTCACATGTTCAGACTGTAACAGCCTACAAGAGAGTGACAACTTTGCCCTAAATTAAGGAGCAGGACAACATCATTGCCACATGTTTACAGGAGTTTACATTAGGTGGACTTCAGTGGCAGGCTTAGCAGGTATTTGTGGGACTTTCCAGAGGGACCAAAGCTGACCATATACTATACAATGTAATTGAACAATCTACTTTTTGCTCTACCATCAACTATGTAGGACCTGCCTAGTATGATACACATTGGATTGTTTAGGTAGGTTCTCATATTACATAACATTGATAAATCTAAAGGAGATGCATTGTGTAGATGAGTGCAACCAAATGTTTTGCCTAAAGCCCCATACACACGGTCGGATTTTCCGATGGATTCTGTCCTATCAGACAATGTTGTCGGAAATTCCGACCGTGTGTAGGCACCATCGGACAGTTTCCATCGGATTGTCTGACGGACAAAGTCCTATCTCCTGCTGGATAGATTTTTTGACAACAAAGTCCGATCACACCAAATCCGATCGTGTGTAGCGAATTCCGACGGACAAAGTGCTACGCATGCTCAGATCACATTACAAGACCAAAGCTATTGGCTACTAGCCTCTACGTAGTCCCGTCGTTGGCAACAAACGTCACCACGTTCAGAATGATCGGATTTTCCGACAACTTTGTCCGACCGTGTGTACGCAAAACCAACATCGGACAAAGTACGACGGACATGATCCGATGGACCTGGTCCTCGGATAATCCGCGCATGTGTATGGGGCTTTAGAGTTGTGTCCTAAAGCAGAACTAAGGCCAGGCTCTGGACATTTAAATATTTCTAACTAGCAGTAAATAAACCTAAAACAAACCCTCACTAAGCTATGTAGCTGCAAGCTCTGTGCAGTAATTATCCTCAAAGTTTGCATTGGAAGCTTCTCAGTTTTACTTTCACTTTGTCCTCATTGCTCAGCTCCCCAGCAGTCAATTGTCAGCCTGCCAGCCTTTAAATCTCTAATGTAAACATATTGGGCGTAAGACTATCATATGGGAGATTCTGAATCGAGAAACAAATCACCAGCAGTGGGATTGCCAAAGAGACTGCCTGTCTGACCCTTTGAATCGTTCCTTCTATAGCCAGGTGCAGGAAGATGTCTCTCTTGCTAGCCTGAACACTGCTGAATCTTGATTGCTAGTAATAGTAGCATCATCTTGCTTCTTTGGCTACAGAGGGAGCAATTCCATAGGGGAAAACAGTCTAATGCCCCATACACACGGTCGGATTTTCTGATGGATTCTGTGCTATCAGACAATGTTGTTGGAAATTCCGACCGTGTGTAGGCACCATCGGACAGTTTCCATCGGATTGTCCGACGGACAAAGTCCTATCTCCTGCTGGATAGATTTTTTGACAACAAAGTCTGATCACACCAAATCCGATCGTGTGTAGCGAATTCCGACGGACAAAGTGCTACGCATGCTCAGATCACATTACAAGACCAAAGCTATTGGCTACTAGCCTCTACGTAGTCCCGTCGTAGGCAACAAACGTCACCAAGTTCAGAATGATCGGATTTTCCGACAACTTTGTCCGACCATGTGCACGCAAAACCAACATCGGACAAAGTACGACGGACATGATGCGACGGACCTGGTCCTCGGATAATCCGAGCGTGTGTATGGGGCTTTAGAGATCCTGATGCTGGTGATGTTGACAAATTGCAAGCAGTGGTTCTCTATGGCAGAGTTGCCCACCTGACATTAGCCAAAGAGTGTAGAGAGAAAAGTGCTGAGAAACAACTTGAACAACCTCACTACTTATATTGTAAACATTGACAATGAATTGTGAATTATGAATTATGAATTGTTTAATGTCCATAGCCTAACCCCAGGGTTACTTTAAAGTTATACTGAGTACAGTGACCCTCACATGGACAGTAAAACAGATGACATGCAATTACCACTAATATACTTTAGAAGCACTACTTTATTACACTGGGCCTTGTATAGGGGTTGACAACATTGCTTTAGAGCTCCAAAAGGGTACATGCTTTTCCGAGTTCACCATGGTGGTGTAGTCATCAGAATCAGTTTCAGGCTGAAGAATGAAGTGCAGAAGCTCCTTGATTGTTAATGCTGTATTGTGAGCTGCACATTTGCCCTTCTATCCAAACTAAGTGCACCACTTACATCCATGGTAATTATGACACTGAAAGTGTTGTATTGGTTGTATTACAAATGGCTTATTTATGGAAAAAGAATAAAGATGGGGAGTTATATTCCAAATCGACCAATGCAGAATAAAATAAAACTACAGTAAATTTTGAATATTGTGCGTTTTTCTTTACTCATATCATTTTTTGAAATGCTGTTTGTCGCACCTGAATATTGTGCAATAACAGCTTTTCAATCATGGTAGTATTTCCCTTTAGTTTGTTTATTTGGGCTATTCTGCTCTTTCCCTGCTGAATCTTTGCCACAAGCATCCCTTCAATTTTGGTAGACAGGAGTAATCTTTTGCTTGCCAAAAGCCATTATTTAAATCGCAGCACAGATGCAATTGGAGGCTTAAGCTTTCAAGTGCTGTTTTGACGAAGTGTGACGCGGGCTGAATCCTGGCCAAGCGCCATTTGGTAAGAGATATTACATTCTTCAAGGTCTTTCCACACTCTTCCCTTTGCCAGTAGCAGTCACAGTGAGGAGGCTGGTGGCCAGGAGCGTGTCATATTTCCACTTGTAATCAAAATGTAATTCATGTAAGAAAATATACACAATCACTAACATTAATTCATTGAAGCTGTGCTGTGTCAGTCTCCATATCATATAATGCTAGTATTACCTTGAATCCAAAGTAAATACACCAATTTATATAACACCAGCTTCTTAAGCCTAGCATGAAAGGTCATACATTTAGCCAGAAAGAATCAAAAACGCATTTCAAAACATTGTAGTTTGAATTGGACATCTCTACCAACATGTCTACATAGACAAAACTATTTTCATGAAGCCTTTATACAGTTTTTCTCCAATACTAATGTTTTAAATGGAAACTACATTTCTTTGTTCACTTGTAATTACAGGTTGCAGTTGGTGCTTGGTACACAATGAGATAAAAATGATGTTGTATGCATTGTGAATTTGTTCTGACTGAGTCCGATTTTTAGATAGTGTGTTAAAGCATCCCTTGGTGTTCCCGTAAACACTAGAAGAGATGGGATTAGAAACACTGGGCCTCTAGCAAAAGAAAAGGAAAATGATTTCTTGTTGACTAATGGAACCATTCTTTTCCCAGAGATGCAGGCAGCTGAAACAAAGTGCCGACCTATGTTTAAAGCTGAAGCATGGTTAAAAACATTATTGGTGCATTAGCTAGGTGCCAATAAGGCACCTCTAATGATGTGTGTCCCACTAGCAGCTGCCACTTCTTTCTTGAATAGTGTTATTTACAAGCAGCCTCTGACAGTAATGTCACCGCTGAAGTTCCGGAACAGAATATTTATTAAGACCAACTAAGACCTAAGGTGGACCTATAGTTTATGTTAAAGCAAAGATAGACCCTTCTGATTCTTTGTATGTTCCAGTCTGTTTCTCCTCGCCCCTCTATGGAGCAGAGAACGTGTGACACATCGATTTGCTTCTGGTTTTACTATGTAACAGGACTGTATGAATCACAAGAGAGACTGTCCAGAATATGTATGTAAAACAGTTCATATATACATTATGTATTCTGACTATGAATTTAGTTATCTTCCTGGAGTTGTGCTTTAAATATTTTTAACTACACGCTAGCTCTTGCAACAGTGTATTAAACTGCTGCTGGGCACTTGAACTGAAATGTTGTGTGAAGAGAGCTATTATGAGAGACAGAAGAAGTCACAATACAGCTTTAGAAGGGATTGATACTGTGTGTGTCCTTGTTCTGCATTGATCGTTTTCTCAAGCACACTCAGAGCTGAAATCCCTTTTTCTGATGTTAAATGGCTTGACCCTAACCAAACACTAGCTCATCCTGCTCACAAAGCCATTGCTTTGTGAAGCACAGGAGACTTGTTTCACTCATCTCCTTGGGTGCAGTTGTTGCAGAAGCTTCAATCGGCTTTACAGAAAATTAGATCAGAATACAGGAAATAGCACTCAATGAACACATGAATAGCTCTGGGACATGACATGGTACATATTTCTTTTTTAATAAAGGCATATAAAAACATTTTATGGCTGGGTGCTACAGCATTATTATAAGTTCCTTATGTCATTTTATAATATCAAGCTTTCAACAAAGAAGGTTTGAACTTTATCCTACAATTAGTAGTTTTATATACTTGAATGAGTTGTCTCCGTGTCAAATGTACAAGGTGCTACAAACCACTATTTAGATTTTTGACTGATAACAATGGAAATCATTGAAATATAGCCTTCATCAGCACCTGCTAAAAGCCTGAAGTGAAGGCCATGCAAAATGATTTATAAACAAACGTCCACAGTTATCAGATTCCTAAGTAAGTATTCAATTGCTGGTTATTTCCTGCTCTTCTTTCCTTGGCAATCACGTGGCCGGTTCTTATGCTGATCAGATGTTCATAGTGTACCTACTTTATATCTTGGCCTCAATAGGAGACTGCACGACTAGCACCATGTAAGGTTCATTCCTGAAAACTCTGAGCACCACTTTGGATCTGAATTCATCCTGTCTTGTGTCTCCTGTCCATCTGTCACTTTTGGTCACCATCTCCATGTGATTTGTCTTTAATCCAAACCTTTACAGACTATGCTTTTTTTGGAATTCTACTTCCCTCGTTGCTTGTCACCAGGGACAGCCTGAGAGTCAGCTTCTGCAGCTTTTTTTAAAGAGAAGAGAAGCAAAGTATGTTTTTTTTTGCCTGTTTATAATTACCTAGGTGGATGCAGCATTGGTCTGATGCTGCATCTGTCCCTGCTGCCTCTACACTGAGAACCTAGCAATCGAACCTCCCTGAGCAGAGAGAGCAGCTGACTGTCAATCAGCAGCTCTCCTCTCTTCTTCTCTGCGCTTACTGGAGTGACGAGCTGTGGCAGGGCAAGGAGCGGCCATCTCATTCTCTCAGCGGCTCACTGAGAGGCTGAGCCAGGCATCAGTCCAGTGACGTCAGCAGAGAGCGGACTTCAGACCACTCTCTGCTGAAAACAAGTCACTGGAGTGCAGAACTAATTGCACTCCTGTGACTCATAGCCAAACGAGCTCAGGCTGGACTTCTCCTTTAATTCTGTAGCTTTCATTACAGGTTGTGTAACTGTACTGCAGAGAATACTGATCCCACAGCAAACTTACCATAGCCATCTAGAATATGCAATGTGATACAGCTGGGCCAACTTTTTCTAAAAATGTCATCCCCATGTTAGTCCCTAAATTGTTCCTTCCTTTATTTTGTTAAATTGGTTCCTACTTCCCAAACTGTCATACTGTCAAAGTGGTAATACAGACTAGGGATCGACCGATTATCGTGGGGACGATTATCGGCTGCCGATATTCACTTTTATATTTAAAGTCAGATAAATTGTGCTCACATTAAATTATCAAAACGTGCAAAACCAAAAATTTGTGCTTACTCGCTCCAGTTGGCCCATCCCTCATGCTCAATATAGCTTACCCTAGCTCCTACACATATACCACAGGGCTTCAACAGCACAATAGGATTCTCTGTAAATGTTCCCAATTTTCTACAAATAGCTCCAGTAGAATGTTCCCCAAATTAAATTAGGTATTTACATGTAAAAATATAAAAGTTCCCACTTAAAAAAACTTTTATTTGTCATAAAAAAATGCCCACAATGGTAGAGAGGTACAAGATGCCATTATCCAAGATGGCAGGACAGTCACGTCCGGTCCCGGTGTGCATGTGTGCGTCTGACTTCACTTGCTGATACATTCCGTCACACTGATTTTCTCAAAGAATCCTTCTTGTACCTCTCTACCAAAGTCAAAGTCTACCTTAGTCAAAATCAAAGGTGAAATTGAAAATGTAAGTGCAGTTAAACCAATAAATACACAGCCAGTTACACAGCCAGTTTTCTAATTGTGACAGCCTACCAAACATTTTTCGATACCCATTTACTTTTACATGTCAATCGAGGTAGTACTACTTTCTACTGCCAAACTCCATTTGTTAGATTCACAACAGTATGCAATGTGATTGGCATACAGGGCTTCCCCTTTCTGTCCAACTCTAAATGCTGATGTGCAGGAGATTGCAGGAGGCTAATAAAGATCAACATTTAAAACGTTATGAAGTATTTTTCAATGAATATATAACTTTTGGATATTAGATCTTTTTTGTATCGACCTAAACCTACACTTACATTTTCTAGACGCAGAGTTGATGCCCAAACTCAGCAGTGTCTCTGAGAATGTCTTTTTGACCATAATGATATTTGCTATACTAGGAGACCTATCTAATAACATATTACGGTATATCATAAATAAGATAGGGGTTTCCAACCAGTTTTATTAAACCATTAAAAGTTAGGGTTTGCTTAGTTGGTTATGATGGTATTCAGTAAATTATTGCCTAGCTTCATATTATTTAATAAGCCAATATTCTAGTTGGTCTTAAAGTGTACTAATGGCAAATTTAAAAAAAATGAAATTGCCCCCCTCCCTCCATGTAGCAGCATTGCATCCTTCACCAATCAATGTGTTAGCTTATCTCACTGGCAATTAGGGAGGTGAAAAAAGCACAAGCCAGAGCTCAACCTTTCGAGCTTGTTTGTGGGCCTATTCACGTTTTTTCTTTGCTGCAACACACGTTTGTAGCGCACCTGCTCTGTGTGGTGCTGTGCAGTGCCGCTCATTGTGAATAGCACCCTAATGCATTATGCAGTAAAGGATAATGCACTACTGTGCACTACAAAGCAAATACTGTGTCTTGTGGTACGCTGTTTTGCCAAAAACGGTCATGTATGGTTTTCATCTGTTGTGGTGTTCACACAGCACAAAGCACATGAATGCATGCCGTTAATGAGCATGCATTAACACACCACAACAGAAGGCAAGTGTACATGTGCTCTCAGAATTTATATAATAGAGTGCCCTAGAGCATTCTACAAATAAAATATGACACAAAATTAAATTATGAGGCTAACATTCGCTCACTGGGGTTGATTTACCAAAGGATAAGAGCAGTAATCTTCACTTAGATTAGTGAGTTGTGCAATCAAAAATCTTTTTTCCCCATGTTTCTTGCACAGATTTGAGTATTCCTGAATTTTATGGAAGTGATTTGGGTAATATTATTTATATGTGTATTCTTTTCAAAGTGAATTTTTGCTTAGCTTAACCTCATTCACAAAACAAGGCAAAAGTTCACTTTGCAAAGTGCACGTGGTCTAATACTGTTCCCAATGTGCTAAATGTTGAATATTATCTTTCAACCATTTGTACTTCGGGATAAATAAGGAAATAAAGAAAACATAAAGAAGGTCTTCCTTCTTTAAATGGTAACCTGTCCTCAAAAATGTGGGTTTCTTTACTGATGACATCTACTTTAAATCATTGTGGCAATTCAGGGGTGGAAAGTAAAATTTTTGTTAGTTTAAAAAAAGCAGGTGCTTATTTATATATCTATGTATATATGCTATTTTTGGAACAACATGTATTGTTCCTGGAGCAAAAGTGTAGAAGCATAAGAAAAACTGATAACATAAGTGACTATTAATGCTGATACTTTGGAGCTTTCCTTGCCTAAGGCTGTATGGTTTTGTCTAGCTTACATTCTTCTAAATAAAATATGTTGCTATTGTAACATTTCCTTTCTGCTGTTGCTAAAAATATTTTCGTTATGCTACGTTTACAGCAATTTACATGGGATATTTAAAGTTATTGTAAAGCTTTGTGTTTTATTTTTATAAAATAACAAACATGTCATACTTGCCTGCTCTGTGCAATGATTTTGGACAGAGCAGCCCATATCCTCCTCTTCTTGGGTCCTCTGCAGGAGCTCCTGGTTCCTTTCACATGCCGAGTGCCCCCATAAGAAGCTGCATCCCCTGCTCTCTCTTCAGTGGCAGCATTTGACTACTGTGGGAGCCAATGGCTCCTGCTGCTAGCTCTGAGCCAATGAGGAGAGAGATAGCGAAGAGAGCCTCTGCTGTCCTGCACATGGCTGCATCAAGATCTGGCTCAGGTAAGTATAAGGGAGTGGGTGGTAGCAGCACACTGAAGGTTTTTTTACCCTAATGCAAAGAATGCATTAGGGTAAAAAAAAAAAAAACTTTAGACTTTAGAACCAGGGGTCTGACAGTCACATCTACGATGTTAAAATGTATTCATCTGAGGTTCTGCTACCTTAGCGCTTTATACTAGGTGGTTGGAAGGTAATGACCAATCATATCAATGAAGCTGAATGCCAATGTGTGTAGTTTCGACATCTTGCATGAATCCAAATTTCCAAGGATCTGTACCATGGATGTCCAACTGACTGGGGAACCCATGACAGTTGCACAACACAATGGTTTGGAGTTTTACTATACATCTTTTCTAGCTTTGCAGTGCCCCAGGAAAGGCCAGAGTTAATAAGGCAAAGGTAGGCAGGAGTGTATACTGCTTTCTGTTCAACAGCCGTAGGTCCAACAACCTGCTTCAGTTGAACAGTCCCTCTGCCCAAGGGGGGGGGGGGGGGCGGATGACATGCCACAGTCAAAATACAATAGTGCAGCAGGGGAGATCCCTGCATCCACATCACTTGTGTGGATACGGGTATCTGTCAGAAATCTACGTGCACCCTGCTTAAGAGGAAAAGTTAGCGTATACAAAAATAGACACTTAGTTGGGCCTAACAGATATTTCCCTATATTTCCTTCTAAAGCACTCTTGCAATGTAGGCAGCATATAGTACCAGCAAATAACTGTAGGTGCTCTCTTCAACTAGCCTGGAGCACCAAATTCCAGCCTGCCACAATCTGTGCATTTCAAACCCACTGTTTTTGTAGGCCACGAGAGCTCTCCATCATAGTTATAGTGAAAGTTGGGGGAGAGGACAGGGCCATTTATGCAGATTACCTGGAAATACCGAACCCTACATATTACAGAACACCATCTAGTGTGGCTAGATAATATAAAGAAGGTTAAATGGTGGCTGATGAAGTTGGAAGCTGATTGGCTACCATGCACAGCTGCACCAGATTAGGAGTGCTCCATTTTTAGTAAATCTCCACCAATGTGTCTATATGTAGACAGCAATCAATTTGAAAGTCTGAACCTTTTTTTTTTTTTTTGCAATACAGAAGGTATATTTTTTTAAGCAAAATGTTGGTTTTAGCTGGATATTTAACCGTAGCTAAATTTTACTTTAGATTTCCAATGTTAAGTAGATACCTCTCTGTCTTACTCCGATAACTATTAAAATGAGTGCATTTAAAAGATTCTAAAGCTGGGATGGCTGCATATGCTTGCTGTAATGTCAGGAATACTGTATATAGTAAAGTTAAAAGGGCCAGTATACATTCTAGTATACACCACAAAATACACAAAAATTATGCAAAGCAATCAGCATTCACTGATATCATCCCTTTAGTTTCACATGGTGCATATAAATGTTGTACATTTAAAAAGAGGAAGAATATATTTTCTTAGTATATACAGCAGAAATTCTGACATGGTTAACGCCTGACATGTGATTGTTCCAGCTGTGTTATGTCTACAATTTAGGTTATTTGCATAAAAAAAAAAGTATGTTTTTTAAGATTGTGCCACTAGTTGATCATTTTCAGCTATATGGATTTAGTTAAAATGGTAGATTTGGTTAAACTATTTCTGTTTGTTTTTAAAAGCTTGCATTTTTTAAATAGAAGTTGGTAAGGAAAAGTTAAATTAATAAAATTTTGCAAACTAACTGCGAGCTGCTACACTTTGAGTTTATCAGTAGCATCTGATACAATGTCATATGACTAATCCATATACTAGTACATTTGTTGAGGAGTCTAAGAGCATAGTAGATTGTAAGAAGAACAATATATATTATATTTTGAAATACATAACTGTAGTATTTTTAGGTATGCATATCCTCTTTCAAAAGTCAGCTTGCTTAAACCTTTACACTATTTATCAAGACACAGACAGGCTGAGACAGTGTTGTCACCAAACTCAACCTTCGTTAATCTACTGTTCGTTGTCTGATCCTACAATGGGATCAACTCTGCTGCAGTGGTAAAGCTTGGCTTATTTATTTATTGACATATTTCAGGTGTATGAAAGTTACTACTTTTATAGACTTAAACTGGTCATATATGGTTTTAAATGCAAATTTGTGTAAAAAAGAAGGTTCAAAGAAACTTTGCTTGTTTTGCTTAGCATTGGGGGTTAAATTGACCTTTGTTTTCGACTGCGGTGACAAGAAATTTCAAAGGAGCAGGATGGAAAATCTTTCTTTAACGAACAAATTTCTAACAGCGTATGTTGTTTTAATTTAGTAAAATCTACTTATTCCAAAATTAAATGTTGAAAGAAAACAAAATCTTTTGAACGACAAACGAATGTTCTGAGAGTTTCTGTACACATTTTCCTAAGTATTTTCATTTGAAATTCTATCCGTCTATGGCCAGCTTTAGAGTTACACTGTTACCTTTTGGTTGTCTGGTGATATTTGCGTTCTAGATTTTGTTATATACATAAATGACTGCATTCCATAAATTAAGCTGTGGGTGAGAATTGGTTTTAATGAGAACCTTGCTGCCATGATGTAAACATTTGCAGGACCAAATGGCAGTTGTGGAACGTTGCATAAAGCAGTTTTTGCTTTTTAATTACACTTTGTTAAAAATATATATTCAAGCTACACCTCAGTCAAAATTCTAAACTAAGCCTGGAAATGCATACAAGTAGCCCACCCAGTGCTGCAAGTTTCTATTTCAGGAATAGCTATAGTACACCAGTCTACCAGTGAACCCCTTTTAGTAACCTGTTTGTAATTCAAAAGAGGTTTTCCAAAACAAAAGAAAGCCTGATATTCAGCATTAAAGTGGTTGTTACCCCAACATCTCATATTCCTGGTTTGTGTCTGCTGTACCATGTCCTTGTATGAAAAAGTATCCTGTTCTCTTTTTATTGCTTCCTTTTGTAAAATTCCTGGTGTTTCTGCCAGTCCCTCTGCTTTCGTATTAAAAATTGACCACACTACGCAGGATTAAACACCGTGGTCAGTTCTCTAGCTATGCTGAGAACTCAGCCTGCTCTCCTCCAATGATCAGACTTGTCCTGACATGCCCCCACTGCACAGCAATTCACTGGGAAGATCAGTGTAGTGTTTCTTCTCCTCCCCCCAGGTCTTATGCAGCTGAGAACAGAGGGAATGCAATCACTTTTAAAAAAAGGGAAAAAATTGTATTTTATCTTTTTTTTTTTTTTATATATCTATACATACATATTTTGCCTATCATTTTTATTTTAAACTGAATGGGTTGTTTTACAATCACTTTAAGTAGTTCCTTACAGCCATCAATCAGATTCAGGCCTGTATTAGAAGTATGAACTTTGACCAAAGATATACCGGGCAATAGGCTACTGGTGCACATTACGATCTTCAGGAAGTAGACCCACCCACTTCACATGTTTGATGATTTTTGGATCATGACAGCAGTAGAATGTATATACTCACATCGTAATCATCACATCACATTGTAAATTGTATGGACTTTCTAACTTTTCCAAATTTTTTGGATAGCCTGGCCAGTTCAGCAATTTCTTTTACTGGTTGCCTTAATCCTTAGTACCAACAAGGTATTCAATATGTCACTCACAGGTAATGATTTAGGAAAACCTATGAAGTTTAAATGGCATATGTACTCATAAACTCCTCTCCCGCTATGCATTTATGAAGGAGGCATATAGACATGACCATGCAGCTTTCAGTGATAACTGTAATTACATTTTGGACTCTCACAGATTGCTTTTCCTTACATTTAGTAAGGATATTTAGTGTCACATACTGACACTTGGATATCTTTGTGTTTTCTGACCATCATTTTAGCTGTATCAGAATAAGGTGCTTGAAAAGCATGAAGGGAATCGCACTTCATATCAATACAAAAAACAAGCAAATCCATGTCTCTTAAACAGTTTTATGTTCAGGTCCCAACATCACCCACAGTTTGTACACTCGTTATCTGTTCTATGCTGAACTGTGAAATACTGATTGTTCTTTCAATAAAAACTTGCAAATACATTTTCCAATAATTTTCACTTGGAATCTGAATACTCGCCATTTTACTATTTTTCTGTTGGAGAAAATTCACACCAAATTAAGTACAACTTGAAGTCACAGCTTCTGTACCAAATCCAGACTTCAGTAACTGAGAAAACCTTCTCCCTCATAGAACAGATGTGGCAAGCATACAATGGAAACTTCTGTGGCTTGTGTATCTTCAGGCATGTGTTGGTAAGAGAGGTTATCCCGTTGAGATTGTGGGCTGCAAAGTATACACAGGCAATGAAATAAAATGCTTTCGCTGTTCAGTAGGGTCATTTTCATAAATGGGCCCCCATAAACTGCTCTAGTCCCCTTTTTTCATCATTTGTGTGCGATTCAGCAAAACATGTTTACTGTAAGGGGCTGACGTAGTGGTCTAAGGTTTCCCTCCTGGACTTGCTCCCAGCTCATAGGCGTTGAGATTTCCCTGTTGGTTCCCTAGACGTAATATGAGGAATTGTCTACTTTTTTTCCTCTTTTCTACATCTGTATCATTGCAGCTCCTGCTCCCTGTGTTTTTCTTAAATGAAATGTCACTACTTCTTAATGAGTAGACTACTCGTTTTATAACTGCAAGGGTCTGGATATTCTCAGAAGAATTCCTTTTAGAAACTAAAACTATTTTTTGTTGGCTTCCAGAAGACTGACACAAGACTAAACAGAGTTTACATTTTTTTTTTGCAGTATGCTGTGGATTATGGGATAGAAATATAGATTTTATTTTCTAAATAATAGAGCTATTTTCATGATTATGTGAGCTTTGACAGTCATTGGTGTTGAGGATTAGAGCCAAGAAAAATGATTAGTGACAGGTAAAGACATTTTAAGTCTTATTTATATGGTTTAAGATAGGAAAATGCAAAGCTAAACATGTACATATTTGAATCATTGCAGGCGAATTATTAATTATTTAAAGTACAACTTGGTGATTAGGGATAAACAACAAGATATGAAATATTCAAATAACAAGTAAAGCCCCATACACACGGTCGGAAAATCCGACCACCAAATCCATTGGATTTGGTCCGACGGATTTAGTCCGACACTGGTGTTGCATACACACGGTCGGACAAAGTTGTCGGAAAATCCGATCATTCTGAACGTGGTGACGTTTGTGGCCTACGACGGGACTACGTCCAGGCTAGTAGCCAATAGCTTTGGTCTTGTAATGTGATCTGAGCATGCGTGGCACTTTGTCCGTCGGAATTCGCTACACACGATCGGAATTGGTGTGATCGGACTTTGTTGTCGGAATATTTATAGAGCAGGAGATAGAACTTTGTCCGTCGGACAATCCGATGGAAACTGTCCGATGGTGCCTACACACGGTCGGAATTTCCGAAACATTGTCCGATAGGACAGAATCCATCGGAAAATCCGACCGTGTGTATGGGGCTTTACAATGGTAAGTCCTAGAAGGACATTTTTTTGCTTAGAAGATGTAGTTTAACTCCACCTGAAACTGATATAAGTTTTGGTGTGGTAATTCATTCCACAGGAACTTCAGCTGTGAAGTTTTCCACCAGCAGTTTTAAACTCCCACCACCCTCCATAGGGCCTTATCTAAGGGCAAATCTGGATTACCCAATTACTTGTTTGTAATATAAGCCTGGCTTTACCACAGACCCACCGGCTTGAGTACTCTCTGTGTTACTAGCCCCAAACAAGCACAGTGATCAGAAAAGTCATAACTCCTAATATCTTTACTGATTTGGGGTGATACTCCAAAATAGTAAAGTCAGTGGATCAGGATGGACAGCAAGGCAGTTGACATTTTCAGAAGGAGAAGCCAGAAATGACTACCTCTGTGTTTCTCTAATGAAATTTTAGGTTTTCTCTAATAGGTGGGTTACACAGCAGCTATACATAATGGGGCAACTTCTATTCAGCTTCCAATTTAGCAGTAAGCCGAACGGATCCTAGTTTCGAGAGAAGAAAGCCTATTTTGCCAATGATTAAAAAAATATGCACACACAGACATCTGGTATATAAATTTGAGCAGTGATCCCCAGAAGCCCTTAAAGTTTTCTTCTGTTTAGCTCTGGCAGACCTAATATAAACTACTGCTAGGAAGATTTGAATGCTGGCATCAAATACACTTTTCCCCCAACCACTGCAAAATCTATTGATTTTTTTTTTTTTTTATAGCGTAGAGATTTCAGCAACGTAGGAGTGTAACAGAAGAAAAATGAAAAGCCCGCACTTCATCACTGTAAGGCCAGTCGCTCTAAGCTGAGAACTGCAAATCGATTTGCCTGAGAATGCAAACGACCCTGATGTTTTTAAGCTAACACAAATACCTGAGTTCTGTTTGAAACAGATTTCTTGCACAAAGAGACTTCTGTACACAAAATATGATTATTTCAGACATTTGTAATAAATCAGGTTGCTCTGTATTTGAAACGTCTGTATGCATGGGGCGTGAGACTGGCTGCAGAACAAAAAGGGCTTTCACTAAGAGCTCTAAGATAGGCATTTTTTTTTAACCATGCAAAAGGCTGTGTGGTCAAGTTCAAAATAACTAATATTTGCATTGCCTAGCCTGTGTGCTGACATACATATTCAGGAGGGGGTTGCTTTGCAGTGATCTGACATCTGATCTCTTGTATGTCGAATTACCACTGTCTTAAAGTGAGTGTGAGCCACATTAAACAAGACTTCTAAAACACGGCTCCTGCATTCAAAACCATGATCAAACAGTATACAAAACTTTTTAATGTTATATAACATTAACATTATTTTTTTAGAGGATCAGTCCACCCAAAATAATACTTCTGTTTTAGGTCAGTGCTGCAGAGTCAAAGCATAAGTGCACAAATGGGATTTTTTTGGCTCCTTATCCTCCCCCAGCAGTTTGTAATGTAGTATACGTAGCCTGTAATGCTTGTGAGATCTTCACTGTGTAGCTTATTTAAAGCTTCAGCTTTAAAAAAAAAAATAACAAACATGTCATACTTACCTGCTCTGTGTAATGGTTTTGCACAGAGCAGCCCCAATCCTCTTGTTCTTGGGTCGTCCGAAGGTGCTCCTGGCTCCTCCCCCTTGACCAGTGCCCCCAATAGCAAGCCGCTTTCTATGGGGACACTGGTGCGTGCTTGCTCCCAAGCCCTGCTCTATGCATCCATAAGACAGATAGAGCTGTGGCTTGGCCCCGCCTCCCCATTCTCTTCTTATTGGGTCACTGGCTGTGATTGACAGCAGTGGGAGAAAATGGCTCCCACTGCTGTCTCGGCCAGTGAGGAGAGGGAGTCCCAGGACAGCTGAGGTTCTTGTGCACATTGCTGGATCTAGAGGGAGCTCAGGTGAGTATTAGGGGGGACTGTAGGGGAAGAAGCACACAGAAGTTTTTTTTACCTTCATGCATAGAATGCATGAAGGTAGAAAACCTTCAGCCTTTACAAACACTTTCATGCCACACAGCTTTGTCTCAAAATATTTTCAGTCCTCCACTGTGTCCCTTGAACTTGTGGGGCCCAAACTCTTTTCAGTTCAAAAACCAGTCAACAGGTTGATGGGATGTGAATAGGCTTTCGATTAAAATTTGTGGAGTTCGGGGCATGCAAGTGCATAAATGGGTAGTGCGGGACGAAATGAGGATCTTTGTGGAATTATTACACACATGTATAAGCTGGCCATGCATGTTGGCACCACCTGGCTCAACAAACTTTGATATTAAAAATGTTCCACCGAACAGTGACTGCATCCTATCAGACAAACTCATTGCTCAGGTATTCTGACAGCCACAGGTGGTGCTGTTGTTTGCATACTATAGCTGGAAGGGGTAATTCATTCATCCATGCTCTTTAGCATGAATGGAAGACTTGTGTATATGGCTAGCACTAGTGAGAGACTGAATATGGTAAGTTCACGGGGGAAACATCCATTGGACAAGTTAGAAAGACTATATCAATTACAGCTGTTCTTTTACCTGCCTGCACCATTTGCAGCAGAGGTGATTTTGCAAGTGTATAGAGGTTTTTATAGTTTTCTGAAGATTTAGTGTCCTGAGGACAGTTAAATATTGCCTGTATGTCTGATTATCCTCTGAAGTGTATGGGAAGCCTGAGGCTGCTTATAATAGTTGATGGATTACCATATAATTGGCAATAGTATTTATGTGCCAGCTATGATGGCCTGCTTGAAAATAATCTGCTTTTTAATCAGCAACTCATTTTTGGGCACAGCCCTTTTAATTAACTGATGGCACTTATCTTTTTTGAAGATAAGGCTAAATTAACTTTTGGTGTCTCGTGAGTAAGGATAGGCATTTTACATACTTACTATACAAATTCCCCTTTGTGTTTATTTTGTTGTAGATGGACATCATGTATGGGAAATGGAAGCAAAGACAGATAAAGAAATGTACAAGCCAGTAAGTATGGTTACAGCAGAAATAAAACTTACATTTGGCTTTTTTTTTAGTTTTTTTTTAGTTCTTCTGTTCTATGTGCACTCACTGAATAACAACTTGCGTGGTTCCCGGTTTTTGGTTATCAGTTTCCTGCACTGTATGAAAAATAATTTGGCATGTATCTGAAGGGCCTCTGTCTCAAAGCAAAATAGCTGTGTGATGAGTCTCTCACTGAATCAGGGTTTTCCTGGACTCAAGTGTTACATACTAATTCCAGGAGAAAGACTCACTGAAAAAAATTCTTAAAGTATAACTAAAGACAAAACTTTTAAAGTTTTGGACAAAGTGGAGATGGATTTGAACACCTATTAGGGTTTTATTGCTATCTGTCCCCCTGTTAGGGAGATTTACCCTCTCTATTTTCCCTGCTTACCATTATCATTGAAGGTGAAAAAGAAAATCCCAAAGTTTAGGTTGTCCTGAGAAAAGTAATAGATGAGAAATCATCTAATGGGGACACTAATTCTGCTGACTTCAGGGGCCCCAACAGAGTCACCTAATTTGCAGGGATTTCCTCTCGCCTCCTGTTTTGGCTACGGGACAGGAAGTGAAGGTACATTTTCCCAATGGGACACAGATGGCAGAAAGAAAACTGACAGGGGTTATAACCCTCCCTTACTCTATCCAAAATGAAAAAAAATTGCCTAGAGTTCTACTTGAACCGCTTCAATGCCAGACATTTTTACCCCCTTCCTGCCTACGCCAATTTTCAGCTTTCAGCGCTGTCACACTTTAAATGACAATTGCGCGGTCATGCAACACTGTACCCATATGACATTTTTATCATTTTTTCCACACAAATAGAGCTTTATTTTTGGTGGTATTTAATCACCACTGATTTATTATTTTTTTCTAAATAAACAAACAAAAAAAAAAAAAACCTGCTTTCTTAGTTTCTGTTGTCACATTTTGCAAATAAATAATAGGTCTTAAAAATTTAGGCCAAAATGTATACTGCTACATTTCTTTGGTGAAAATAACCCAAAATCATCAGTGTTTATTATTTAGTCTGTAGGAAAGTTATAGAGTCCACAAACTATTAGAGATATTTTTTTAAATTTAAAACATTTTTTATTTTTTATTTTTTAAATACTGTCACCAGTGCAGTACAGCATCATCATATACCTGGTGATCAGGGACACTGACTGGTGACACCATGTAAAAAATAAATAAAAAAAGGTTTTAGTTTTTTCAATTTTTTGCATTATTTAAAATTTAGATTTTATTTATTTTTTTAAATACAAACAGAGACCAGAGCAATAACATGTTACCATAGTAACACTATACTACTCTGGGGAGGTGATCAGGATTTTTTTTTTTTACACACTGATTGCTTATAACTGTGAATTTTACAGTTATAAGCAACCATTTTTTCTTAATGAAAACTATTCATTCAGTGTTTACTTTTGTGATTAGCTGTGATTGGCCACAGCTACTCACATTACAAATGGGCTGTGCTTGGCTCTGTCTGTACCATGCGATCACATGGTACTGGCAGCGGGCCGGTACAGTGATCTGTCATTGCCCGTGTCTGGTGGACACAGCGGATGACATATCGCGCTGGAGCGCAGCCCGATCATGGGAGGACGTCATATGAGGTCCACCCAGGATAATAGTTTTCCGCCCAGCCCGTCATATTACTATAGGCTGGTGGAAAGGGGTTAATAGTACAACACAGGAATTTTGGTATTAACCATGGGTTAAATACACCTACCTCCAGGTGATTGGGTTATAGGCATCATCGGTTATAGGCTGCTACCTTCAGATGATTAGATACTGGCAGGCAATTGGACACTGCAGAGACATCCCCTCTATAGTAACTGCCCCCCCCCCCCCTTACTCCCAGCTAGTTCTGTTTGCTAGCTGTTGCAATGGTCGTTTGGTGATGGACAGCCTTTAGCTCCTGAGATTTTTTTCTGCAAGATTCTTCTTCGAAGCTGTAGTTGCTGCATAGGCTCTGCGGCTACCCTGTGTAGCATTTCGGATTAGTGGACTCATCAGTTGAGCTATGGGGAACTGTACCAGGATCCTGCCTGAAAGAACGAAAATGCAGGGCTAGCCTGTGATGCTACACAGCCACATGGTGCTATGCAGGTCCAGAATCCTTGTCTATCAACTGGTAGAGCCCTGTCTCTATCCTGGGTGAAGCCAGAATAAGCATTTCATGCTGGTTCTGATCCCCTGTGTGAGTTAGGGGAGTGGGCTATGACGCTATTACTGTAAATTATGTATCAGAGCCATGGAGCAGGAGAGCTGACAAATTAAAATTTTGCACAATTTTTCAGCTCATGGTTAAGTCCTGTACTTTATGATTAGGAAAATTACTATTTTTTGCTAACCTATAAAATCCTCTGCTTGGAGTACAGTATACGACACAGGTCCCTCCCCTTTGATATTTACAACCTCCCTATTGCTTGTTATAAAACTGAGGCTAGCTGGGAGAGAGAGGGGTTGTAGAGGGCATTTCCCTGCAGCTTTTTTTGCCAGTGTCCAGTCACCTGGTTGCTGCATATAATCCATGGTAAACACTAATAATCCTGTGTCATGTACTGTACTCCAAAAAGGGATTTTTACAGGAAAATCGAAATCGTATTTTTCAAAACCCTGAAACTAGAATCATGGAATGGATGCCTCTCGCACAGCTTAATCACTTAATCACAGAGGTGTTTTGCTTTTTGACATTTTTTTAAAATTAGAAATGGATTGATATATATATACATTTTGCAATACTGTATTTGGTTCTGGAAGTCCAAAAATAGTTTTCTGTGAAGAATTTTGACTGATAGTATGGGGATTAGAGCACTAAAGGTTTTGTAACAGTTTGCTCCAGTTTAGTAAAATTCATGGCGGGATCACTATTGTTTATTTCATCTCAAAAAGGACTGTTTCTCTTTAAACAATCTAGCAGCCTCACCACTGAGTGTTAAAGAATAAGTTTACCTTTTAAAAGTAATAATAAATGCACATATTTTTGCAGAAAAAAATGTGCATTTATTATTTTTCCTGCAGAAGCTTGGAAAGCATTGCTCCTGTGATCAGTGAATCAGGGGTGCAATGTCAGGATTCTGCAGACAAGCCCTGCAGCTTTCTGCCCATACCTCAGATATGGACTGACTGTTTACAAGCTGCAGGGATTGTGAAAGAACTATAAGAGCGCTCATCGGCACCCTCGCAGTCCATTCAGAACTGCAAGCCGTCAGCCGTGGTGAATGACAGTAGTTGTAGAATATACATTCACAAGAAACTGTGATTGAATTACGTGGCCATGTGGGCGAAGCCCCGTTTTGCTGTTTTTTAATTGTGGCATTGAGTGCAGGGAGGAGATCCCCTTGTCCGCTGTCAGAGGGAGAGACTACAGGAACTTTAACTTGTTACATGTTCCACTCTGAAAATGATTCCAAAAGGTGAACCTAGCCTTTAAGTGAAGCGTAAGCAATAAATACAGCTTGTACGGTACTAGCAAGGATACAGACCCTGCTAAAGCTCTGCAATCATAGGTTTAAAATCAGTATCAACAGGACAAAATGTACATTTTTTTTAACTTATGTTGCAGAATTCGCTAGTTGTGGAGATCCCACCGTTTCGCAGTCAGAGAATATCCAGCCCAGTTCAAGTCAATTTTTACGTCTGTAACGGGAAGAGGAAAAGAAGCCAGTACCAGCAATTCACCTATCTACCAGCCAATGGTAACATAATGACTCATAAAAATGTTTCTTATGTTTCTCAAGCTGGGTGTTTGCAGTTTTGTTAAAGCACAGAAAAGTACAGTGTAATGTTGTGTGAAAAAACAGAAGACTCCGCAATTTCTCTAACACTCCTGGGGGTGTAAGAGGGAGAGTTGCAGTCTGACCAGAAAAGAACTGCTTGTTTTGTTCTGCCTAATCTGAAAAGCATACTACCTGACCTTCCCTTTCACAAACATCCTATTTGATTCCAAAAGCACACAGGAGATTAGACAGCTCAGCTTTTTGACTGGCCTCATTCCTTGAGCTCACATCTCAGACCTGCAGCAAGCCAACCTGCAGCACACCAGGTGATAGCATTCATTTTATATTGTACACACATATGTCTGCTCTTTTTAAGGAGTCTTTATTTTGCATTTAATTACATGTTTCAAAATATATGCCCTGAAAAATTGCATATTTCTTTTCATTAATGGCAGGCCAGGAGAGATGGGTGGGGATAGGAATACAGGACTCACCCACTGTTTTGGCAGGAAGATAGCTGGACCTAGAACCATAAAACAGCTGCTGTTATGGGTGTGGCTATGGATGTAACACAGAGCCTTTTGACAGGCCATTCCAGGGCAGAGGTGTAGCAATATTAAACTAAAAGCTAGTTATTTGTTCACACCATGAATTTACCAGTGCATCCTGTATGGAGGCAAACCATATAATCAATGGCCTTATTAAATAAGTACATAATACAGTATATTGATTAGTGCAGTTTGTAAAGATTTTCTTGAAATACCATATTTGCTGCATGGGTGGATTGTTTAGGCAGTGTAACCTAATATATCATATAGATATGATTCATTTATATACAAACCTTTTATATTTGATTACATTTTATTGTGAAATATTCCTGTGAGTTTTTATTGAGATTATGTAATCTGTGTAAGATATAAAATAATCATTTTTTATTGGTAATTTGAACATATTTTCTTGGCACCTAGTTAAAGTGCATTCTTTGTTACTTTCCTATAGATTAGTTTATAATCCATATTGTATATATGTTGTATTATATGTCTGATAAGATATATCTCTATGAAAATGGTTTTGCTGATAGATGTGAGGCAGTACATTCAGTTTCAAAACTGTTTGCCTCTTTGATTCAGATTTTTAAAATTCACTTCATATAAACAATTCTTTTGAAGCATAGCAACCATTCAGATTCTCACAGTACAATATGGTGGAAAGAATCCAAGAATGTAATTGGTTACTATGAAAAAGAAGAAAAGTTTGTGCTTCAAACACTTTGCTATATAAAACTCAGGGCCTCATTTTTCTTGAACCCAAC
>CM053030.1:193261455-193380537 GCA_028564925.1 Lithobates sylvaticus | reverse complement strand
GATTTAATTCTAATCCATCCAGAAGGATCACCTCTGTTCTATCTACAGCCACACAGAGGACATTTACGATCAAACCGTGTATCACGTGTGCTTCCACTGGAGTTGTCTACCTACTGCAATGCCCTTGTGGCTTGCAGTATGTGGGCCGGACTAAACGTCCATTACAAGTGCGCCTGAATGAACACATTACAAACATTATTTCAGGCTTTAAAAATCATTCTGTCTCCAACCATTACCGTCTAGTACATAATAGGGATCCTTCCAATACACTCTTTTTGGGCATTGATAAACATAAGCCTAATTGGAGAGGTGACCTTTTGGTCAGGGAAATCTCGAAAATGGAGATGGCCTGGATCCACCGACTAAAAACTTATGTCCCGTACGGAATGAACATTGAGACAGATGTGAATGCATTTATTAACAATGCTTAATCGATCTAGAAGATACCTGTATGTTTTCAAACAATGTAAACACTGTTCAAAGTTGCCTTGTTGAACAGATGTAATTATGTGGTTGTCATGGCCACCTTAGTTCGGGGACTAAGATCTTGCTCCCCCTGTCCCACTTTTCTCCCCTAGAGACTGGTTTTATTAATAAATACAGACTCCTGTTAGTTAGAACATTGTCTGTATTCTAAATTCCTTTTATCACTATTTCAGGAGCTTATTTTCACCCCAATTTCCAAACAATGAGACTTGGGGCTCCCCTTCCCCCCCTCTTTTCACCTTTCCCCCCTCACCACTTCCTCCCCCCTGCTCCTTTCCCTAAACCTATATTCACATCTGTGGTGGTGTTTAAGGATTGGCTGCAATCTATTAGTCAATGATATTTATGTCATGGAATTCTGAGCCCCGAAATATGGTGCCATTAGACTTTATGCATATTAGGGACATGCGTGTTGGTAATGGACCTCTTCCTCCTTCTGATTCTGGGGAACCCTCGGTAGATTGAGATTGGTCTATTATTATTATCCTTAATTCTCAACTTGTTCCACCAACACTTTTCCTTTAAAAATTAGATATTATAATCTAATAAACCATTATGCCACTACACATATTTTTTATGGTTCTAGGCTTATGAGGATATACATGCTCTCCGCATCTATGTGACAGATGACAGGGTATTTTCCTTACCGTTGGTGTGGTAAAAAATTTTTTTCACGTGTTTTGCAGATTCGAGAGGAAAAATTATTTTTCCTGTTTCACGTTTTTGATTTATGGACTATTATAGTTCACTATATTTCCAAAATGTTATTTGGAGACTAAGTCACCATATATTTTTCTTCAATTATTGACCTATTGTAACCTTCACAGCTACAAATGTTCTCTAATAGAGATATATACATTTTTCAGCTCACATTATATGCCCAAAAACACACCGTCACGGGTTACATATAATGCTATTATATATATTCACTTTATAATTCATGTTCACGTATTTTTTGTTCTTCCTGGCAAGCAACTGATTTCTCTCCCAGTTGTGACTAGGTTACAACAGTACAACCGTTTTCTCATAAAGTTCGTCACTTAAGGCAAATTTTCCCTGAGTTAGATGGAGTTTTTCTCTCCGTTCCCTTACCTCCCACAATGAGGAGTCCCCATATTTAATGACATGACCCACTGCACGGGCCCTATCCCCATTGAGAATGTCTTGTAAGACGAAAAGCTTCTGGGAAGGCGAGTTGCAGTGACGTCATCACGTTCAACGCTCCTGAAGGAGGAAGGGTCCGTTTCTATTACATGCCGGCCGGCGTTCTGTGTTACTCCATGTGGTGTTTTATATGCGCTTTTTATCCTGTGCTTATGTGAGTACTTTTTACTAAATAAATTACTCAGTATTGGTTTTAAAAACGTTATTATGCTATGGTCTGCCTTCTGTTTTTCTTGATCATATTTGGATGCACCGCCGATTGCTAGCCTGGATCTGATTATCCATTGGGGTCTGGTCTGAGGTCCTGTGTCCGGTGTGAGTGGCAGATGCTGGGATTCCTTTTTTGATTTGAAGTCCGATCGCTCCTTGTTGAAGTCAGGATCTTTCTATGTGCTCACTTTTGAAAGGCTTAACTCTGCCTACCATCTGGTAAGGGTAATATATACTGGTGGTGGCACGTCCGTGTGGTGTGGAGCACAGCGGTGTGATAGGATATCTAATCTGATGTACCAAGTCTATTAGACTGAGAAACTATATCCTAGGACAATTACTCAATCCGTGAACTGTTCACATTCCCATACAGATCCATACATATATGGTCCTCTGTTTGACTACAATCCAGGACTTTTTTGTTACTTGTTGCTACTTGCCAAACTACCTTATTACCTATTACCATTATCTCCGAATATTATATTTGTGTGTTTTTTAATCCACCAGTCATGTATTAACAGGTCTTCGATCTGATTGTTTTGATTAGGGTATACACATTTTAGCTAATTTACCTGGGCGCAGTTTTTTTTCTTTCTCACAATAAATAAAACAAAATGAGCTAAGTTTGGAGTGTGGCTGATATTTTTTTCATATCTTTGATGGGGAGTGAAGATGGTCTATTGTAACCAGCACCTAGATTGTCTATGTATTTTGAGAGGAGCAAGTCTTGAGCTATGGATTTGTGTATAGGGCCATGCCTTTCCAAAGCAAAAGGCCTTTTACACGAGTGCCACAGCAGTCTGTAAAAAAACATGCTGTGATGCTGCTTTTTCATTGCTTTTTTAGTAGGGAATGCATCACAAAACTTACTGAGCATTCATATTATTGTGAAGTTAGCACCATTACACTTTTTTCAGGAAATGTTAGTAGAAAAGCTTTGTTTGGATGCTTGTGGTTCATGATGCCTGGTGATAGGTTTGGTTGGAGGGCTTCTTTAAAATCTGGCTATGTTATATATTATGCTATTATATCATGTAATATACTTATTCTGGGGTGATGTACTATTTCTGCTTGATGGACTAAGCATAGGTGATATAGTTAGTGTCATGTAACATGATCATATAATATATCATCAATGTATCATGTAACACACTACCTAGTTGATAAATTAAGGCTGTATGATATATGTTGCATTGTTACTCTACAGTTCCGCCTGATATAATGTACTACCTCTGGATGATGTAATATACTCCTGAATGTTATAGTTTACTGGGTGATATTACTTGCTATTGCTCTCCGATCTAATAAGCTGCATAATAGAGGGTTTACTGTTGCTTTGTGGTATTATACACTACTACTGGGCAATAAAATGGAAATTTGTGGACATAAAACATCAACACATTGGTTGCACCTGTAATTTTGCCATGGAATAGTTTGCACAGCGTAAAATTAGGCACAACCACTGTGTGTCTCTCTTATACACTTAATGCCTGGAGAACTGTGCATAGGCTAAACATGAATTAATCTCAAAAACATTGGGTAAGCCTTGAAAAATTTCTGTATGAATGGTGTTTCTAATTTAAATTGGTATACCTGCAACCAAATATAGTCATAATATGGACAGAACCTTGGGTATTGCATTTCTTGAAGGATGTGGCCAGTTATGTTAGAGGTAGACTTATGCGTTATTTTCATTTTGAATAGCAGGTTGGTTACCCATTAACCATTACTGTGCAAAAATGTACCTACAATGCGGGGTAGCACTAAATCATAATCCTTCCAAGATGTTTCCTTCCTGTTTGTATTGGGCTAGGGGCCTCATCGCTTGGGACATCTTGTCTGTATATGTATCTGAGCTTCCAGGAAACAATACTAATTCTATAGAGAACACAGTGTAATTTTGTGTCTTATTAGGCGCTTACGAGCACAAAACAGGCATAACACTTGTATTCAATATTTAAAAAATATTCCTCTTTGTGAATTTCAAATGTTTGTAGATATAGAATAACTATAAGTAAATAGTTGTTTTATTGGAGTGACAGTTGTCTGACCCAGTCTCCAAAGGCCACAGTCCTGTCAGAGTCTTAGTGTTCTGATATTTAAACACCAATTGATTAACTGTTAAAGATAACAAAACTAATTCTTTTGGTGTGCCTTAAGTACCGTGTCTGTCGGCTTTTCTGGAAATAGTCTGTTGTTTTTTTTCTCTCCTTATGTTCATTGTGAGCAACAAAACAATTACTTCCAGAATATGGTGTATTTTTGTTTGTATTGCTGCCTTAAAAGGAAACAATAATGCCCGTAGTTCATTCTAATTTTAATTTTTAATGCTTATACAATTTTGCCCTCTGTTTTTGATCTGAGATGAGCTATGTTTTATTGTGTTGTACAAAAACACTACAAGAAATAATGGAGATAGTGCAGTGAATATTAAAATACCACCTTTTATAACTTTTAGAAGTATGTTCTGAAAAGTAAAAAAATCTAACATTTAAAATGCACATAATTAATTTATCTCAACCGGTCATTTTCTTAGAAGACATCAGCAGTGTCCAGTTAGATTTGACAAGATCCTAAAAATTTCTGAGGTCTTTTAACCTGCTGCTGTCCACCCACTGCTGATAAATCAGTTTTGGGTGGGTTCAACTGTTAAATGTCAATGTCTCTTGATGTAATACTTTCTGCTGATTCCACATGGAATAAAAAATAAACTCTGTATATTTGTAATAGTGTTAGCTTTCAAAGGAGAGAGTGCTAATCTGGTCTTTCTGTAGCATTGTGTTCCTAAACTAGAGTTAAGTTAAATATCTAAAATCTTGCCTAGTTCATTTCCATGATTTAATCCATCGGGATGCGCCGGTATAGCTTCCACTTTGAAGGGTTGACACAAAAGGGGCCCCAAAACTCTTCCACAGTTACGGTGACTTGAAGAGTCCATCAAAAGGTATAAAGTAAGTTGCCACCTCTGCTGATGGTTCAAAAGGGATAGGGTACTTTGGACTTTTCATTTTTACATCTAATATAACTTGCATTAAACACTCAGATAAGGGTTAAAATATATTCAATGGGATAAAACCCCTATTAAAAGGGCTAATCCAAAAGGGTCTTTGTGCATTATTTGTTGTCTTTGTAACAATATAAGATTCTCTAATAAACAAAGACAACGTTGAAGCTGAGCGATGTGACTATGCTAAAATCCCACACTCCAGTTACTACTAGGAATCACAGTGAGATTCAATTGCCCTGGTGCTGGAAGCTCTAAGATACAATGGGGGTGGGATGCAGCAGGATCCCATAGGGGCGTCCGGGCCAACGGAAATCGCGCTTAACCAAAAGTCAACATTAAGTTTGAGATTCTTCCTTAAGGACTTCAAGTTACCGATTTGTTTGCAAAAGAATGCACTTTATTTATCATTATATGTAATGCAATTTAATAGACCAGCAAGCCTACTGTCAGGCACCCAGTCCTGTTTTTGTTCCTTTCTGTCTATGTATGTGTTAAAACAATAAAATTTATTGAACCTAAGATACAATGGGGGTGGAGGATAATTACAGAACAAGGCACAACTTACTGCATAATTAGGGCTTGGTTCACACTTTTGCAGTTTGCTTTTGGTCGTTTTTGCAGTGCTTTTTGCTGTGTGTTTTTTTTTTTGCACACGTGATTTTGCCACCATTTGCATTTTTAATTTTTTCAGCTTTTTTTTTTTTTGCCAATTTGTTGTTGGGCAGATTAAATAACACATAGCTCCGGCGCTGTCATTCGATGGAGCCGCAATGACGTCACTCCCGCGCATGCGCACATGAGCCGCCACTCGCGGCATATCGCCGTTAACAGCGGCGCGCCCAGTGTGCCTGTGCGCCGCTTTCTACGGTGCATGCGCCGTAGACAGCAGTGCCTGTATTTTGGCAAATATCTCCTAACCGTGTAGGTTTAGGAGATATTTCTTGGATCTACATGTCTACAAGCCTTAATCTAGGCTTACATGTAGGTCAAAGTGGTTTGTAAGGGTTTACAACCACTTTAAATGTGGGATATTGATAATGTCATTATCTAAGTATTGCAATGCCTCTATTTGGGGGAGGTCAACGGGAGGTCAGAAACTGAGAGATTCATTTCCCATCAGGTCAGTCTTACTTTTGATAGCACAGGACAGTAGGAGGATTTGGAAGCTGCTGTTAGACTGGATATGGATCTACCCACTGCCAAAGCCTGTTGATCAACAGCAAGGCGGACCCAATGGGGAAATAGTCTCCCGGTTCCCCATCAGCTCCACCCAACCCTACTACCAAACTCCTTGTCCATGCGTCTGTCAGTGTGACAGGCACAGAGGCCAGGGAGGGAGTGCAGTATAACCATCCGAACTCAGTGCCCGGCTCTGACAGATTCGTATACACCCCCGACAATTTGGTGTTACAGCCTGATGCAAATCTAAATGGTGTCTACAACATATTTACGTGTATAAAAAGATATAGAAGTGGTTTTCGAATATATGCAGGTTGCCTCCACAAAAGGAGAATGCACAGCTAGCAAAGTTAGTTTTGCACTGTAGGTTTGAGCAAATTCCACATATACTTAAGCCCGATTTGTTTTTTTTTTTTTTGCATGCAAATCTCAGATTGAATCTGATGAGTTTACTAAAGTCACGAAGATTCTCGTATGACAGAATAAAAATTCAGAAGTGATGTCATGTTGTAATGCATTTGTATTGCATTTTCGAATGACAACTGTACTGATTAAACAAAAATCGTATGATCTAGTATCATCCGAAAAAAAAAATTGTGCATGTCCAATCAAATAATATCGGATGAAGTGTCCTGATCAGCTCTCGAAAGCTCTGTACAAACGATCTGATTTTCGTACGATCGATTCGAAGGTGGTATTTTTCGTGCGATTTTCTGATCATGTGTACTGGATATTACTTTCACATCTCATGATCCTTGCAGGACTGGAACCCAAACCCTTGGTCAGTATTACTTCAGCCAGCTGGTACCCCTCAACACAGAGATATGGTTAGCATGTAAAGTGCCAATGGAGTGACCTTACTGGAATAGAAGTAGATTCCAGGCAAATTCCCTTCACTTTGTAAAGATATCTCACTTCCTATTGCATCTCTGGAATAAAAAGTGAATGGAAGTTTCCCTAATGCGCTGGACTTGGCAGTCCGGCGGACAATCCCGCCGTTAGTATGCTAGTCCGCCGGACATTTGAAAATGAACGGACTTGCCGATCATCGGAAAGTCCGTTCATTTAGCACGTGACTTCAGGTAGACGGAGCTATCGAAGGCAGTGAATGCCGCTGCGCTTGCCCCGTCACCTGGCATGGATTTAAAGGGAATCCCCATGGCGTGGGGGTCCCCCCCAATATCCATCTCAGACCCTTAAGCCGAGCACGCAGCCCGGCCGGCCTGGAAAGGGGTGGGGACGAGCGAGCGCCCCCCCCTCCTGAGCCGAACCAGGCTGTGTGCCCTCAACATGGGGAGTGCCCTGAGGAAAGGGGGGCCGTGCGGCCCCCCACCCCAATGCACCTTGTCCCCATGTTGATGAGGTCAAGGGCCTCTTCCCGACAACCCTGGCCGTTGGTTGTCGGGGTCTGCAGGCGGGGGGCTTATCTGAATCCGGGAGCCCTCTTTAATCAGGGGTCCCCCAGATCCCCGGCCCCCCCCCCCTATGTGAATGAGTATGGGGTACGAAATACCCCTACCCATTCACATAAGGTGTAAATAAAAAAAATACACAATTTTTTCAAAATATTTTATTGCACTGCTCCGGGGGTCTTCTTCAGTCTTGGGGGGACTTCTCGCCGGACTCCTCCGCTATTTTACCTAGCTCTTTTACCGAGCAGAGGAGCCCAGCTACCTTCTTCATCGTCGCCGCCGTCGTCGTCTGGGGGTCTCGATCTGTCCTTCTCCTTCTTCTTCTTCCGATGTTGACTCGTCGCTCTCTCTGGCCGGAATGCCAGAGCCGCGCTGGGTTGTGACTTATATAGGGACAAGGGGACAGGGTCACAGGCTCATGTCACATGGGGACCCCGCCCCCTATGATGTCACAGTCCCGGAGGATGCTGGGACTGTGACATCATAGTGGGCAGGGTCACCATGTGACCCTGCCCCCTTGTCCCTATATAAGTCCCAGCACAGCGTGACTCTGGCATTACGGCCAGAGAGAGAGACGAGTCAACATCGGAAGAAGAAGAAGAAGAGTCCGACGAGAAGACCCCCCAAGACGGTAAGAAGACCCCCGGAGCAGTGCAATAAAATATTTTGATAAATTTGTGTGTTTTTTTATTTACACTTTACACCTTAGGTGAATGGGTAGGGGGTACATCGTACCCATACTCATTCACATAGGGTGGGGGTGCCGGTATCTGGGGGACCCCTTATTAAAGGGGGCTCCAGGATTCCGTTAAGCCCCCCGCCCGCAGACCCCGACAACCAACGGCCAGGGTGGTCTGGAAGAGGCCCTTGTCCTCAACATGGGGACAAGGTGCTTGGCCCCCCTTTCCCCAGGGCACCCCCCATGTTGAGAGCATGCGGCCTGGTACGGCTCAGGAGGTGCTCGCTCGTCCCCACCCCTTTCCTGGCCTGCCGGGCTGCGTGCTCAGATAAGGGTCTGAGATGGATTTGGGGGGGACCCCCACGCCGTTTTTTTCGGCGTGGAGATTCCCTTAAAATCCATACCAGGTGACGGGGCTAGCGCGGCGGCATTCACTGCCTTTGCCAGCCCCGTCTACCTGCAGTTACGTTCTAAATGAACGGCCTGGTACGGCTCAGAGGAGGGGGGGGCTTCTAGCAGTTAGATAGATAGGTGGATGACTTTTCGCGCAAATAATTAATAATATACAACAGTTAAAGAATGGTTAAAAAGTGGTTACAAAAGTGCACTAGTGAATAAGTAAAAACTAATAGTGACACCAATATATATAAATAATCTGGAGGTGTTGATGATAATACCAAGTTCTCTATTGCGACTAGATATGTGCAGAAAGTGTAAAACCACACAGTAAATAGTGACGTGTTGTCTAAATAAAGTGCCTAGTGTTGTACTTAATGATAATTGAATAATTGACATATATAGTTAAAATATGAAATAGATAAAAATAGGTGTAAAAGTAAATCACATATGTGCCAGACAGTGAATCGCATATGTCATATACAGTGAATCATATAAATAAATGATAATGCAACAAAGTATCAAAAAATATGCTAAACAAATATGATGCACGTGAGTGTGCTAAAACATTATAAAAGTGAATCCAAAAAAGTGAACGTGTATCACACACTCAATAACAAGTGTGTGTGAGTGTGAATAGTTCGTGATAATATAATGTCCAATTAAACTCCAGAATAAAATCAGATATTTCCGAGCTAGTAATATATATGGTCACTGCGATTTCCTTATCGATCATCTATAGTGGGGTATCCTAGATCGGTCTCTCTATTCGCTCACCTCAGTTAGTATTGGGTATCGCCTTTCTGGGATATCCTATATTTCCCAACTGTCGATGTCTCAAAGGTCATGGATGTAGATAAGCGTTTTGTCCCTTGTCTTCCCTGTCTCGTCTGGTGGATTGTTCCGTCCAATCTTTCTCCTTAAGTAGTTATCTGAGTGGTGTATCTATGGTGCTAATAGTCATGGGCTCATCATGACATAACACTCAGGGGGGTAAGAGGGGACGGGGGACAAACAAGTCTCCACTAGTGTAGTAAGGTTAAAATCCAAAGGTTCAATGTAATGATAAAAGGTGTACTCGTACATTTAAAACATGAAGAACTGGCAAAAAGATAAGGAAACTTCACCGGCGTTCTCAGCGCCTCCTCGCGTCCTATTTTCTTCCACTGCTTGCCTACGGCCACTCCCTACGCGTTACGACACGTCACGTGTCTTCATCTGGGGTGTCCCCAGATGAAGACACGTGACGTGTCGTAACGCGTAGGGAGTGGCCGTAGGCAAGCAGTGGAAGAAAATAGGACGCGAGGAGGCGCTGAGAACGCCGGTGAAGTTTCCTTATCTTTTTGCCAGTTTTTCATGTTTTAAATGTACGAGTACACCTTTTAATATTAAATTGATCCTTTGGATTTTAACCTTACTACACTAGTGGAGACTTGTTTGTCCCCCGTCCCCTCTTACCCCCCTGAGTGTTATGTCATGATGAGCCCATGACTATTAGCACCATAGATACACCACTCAGATAACTACTTAAGGAGAAAGATTGGACGGAACAATCCACCAGACGAGACAGGGAAGACAAGGGACAAAACGCTTATCTACATCCATGACCTTTGAGACATCGACAGTTGGGAAATATAGGATATCCCAGAAAGGCGATACCCAATACTAACTGAGGTGAGCGAATAGAGAGACCGATCTAGGATACCCCACTATAGATGATCGATAAGGAAATTACAGTGACCATTTATATCACTAGCTTGGAAATATCTGATTTTATTCTGGAGTTTAATTGGACATTATATTATCACGAACTATTCACACTCACACACACTCGTTATTGAGTGTGTGATACACGTTTATTCATCTTTTTGGTTTCACTTTTTAATGTCTTAGCACTCTCACGTGCATCATATTTGTTTAGCATATTTTTTGATACTTTGTTGCATTATCATTTATTTATATGATTCACTGTATATGACATATGCGATTCACTTTTGATACTTATGTGATTTATTTTATTTAACACCCGTATCTATTTATATTTCATATTTTAACTATATATGTCAATTATTCAATTATCATTAAGTACAACACTAGGCACTTTATTTAGACAACACGTCACTATTTACTGTGTGTTCTTCACTCTCTGCACATATCAAGTCGCAATAGAGAACTTGGTATTATCATCAACACCTCCAGATTATTTATATATATTGGTGTCACTATTAGTTTTTACTTATTCACTAGTGCACTTTTGTAACCACTTTTTAACCATTTTTTAACTGTTGTATATTATTAATTATTTGCGCGAAAATTCATCCACCTATCTTATGACTTTTTAGTGTATTTGTGAACACTGTTCATTTTTGCTGCATTTATACGCTCTGTTACCTCTACTGACTTCTATTACTCACAATAGCGCCAGGGACCATACCCATACTCTCCTAAAAACCAAAAAAATAAGATTTTTGGCCGATGCATTCTCTTTTAATAGACCCTGTTTATGTTTTAGTTTTAATATAATAATGCTACATTAGCATAAAAAGGAAACCCCATTTGGAATGTTGTGTTCTTTGCAGATGCTCAAAATTGGAACATTAGAAATTACCTAGATATTGCCTACGGTTGCGGGCATTTAGCTGCTTTTTAGAGAGTCCACCCTACTCTATATAAAGCTAAAAAAAAATAAGTTTTTGCTAAGCATTCAATTTAAAAAGGCCCAATGTAATTAGGGTTTTAAGAAGATAAGCTACAGTAACCAAGAAAATTAGCCAATGTGACGTAGTATTCTTGATATTGTCAGAACGGAAACAATAGAAATAGCCAAATAATGCCAGTGTGGCTGTGCATTTAAAACAAAAAACACCGCTTGTGCATTATATAGCTCAGCTCTTCTGCTACTTCAACAGCTATTTAATCGTAGATGGTGGAAACATCAATGTACTAACAATCTGATGTTAGTACAGAGATCTCCCCTGCTGTTCTATTGTGTTCTGACAGGGGGAACGACCTCCCCCCCCCCCGCCACACTTCGGTCATCGCTCTTAGCCATTGGCTGAGAGAGCTGATTGGGAGCTGGTTAGCAGACCTTTTTTGGCCATGCCCCTTCAACAGAAGCCAACCCGGCTGCAGTACACACGGACCGAATGTCGACTGCTTTTATTGAACTGGCCGATGCTGCCTGACATTCAGCCCGTTTGTACGGGGCTTAAGTCACAACCTACTTTTCAGATCAGTGACTCACTAGCTAGTGAAGCCATGTTTAGAATGACAGAACAAGATATTTGTTGCAGTTCATCCATTTCTGTCCTTACAGGTTCTCTTTAATGCAGTGCTGCTCTGCTGTGGGGTTTAAATACAGCTAGAAAAGCACTGCACATTTATGTTTAGATCTGTCTAACAAGCAGCAATTATTTTTTATGTTCTGGTATTTGCCTTTAACTTCCTGAACAGTCAGGACATCTCATTGAACTTACCGAGAATTACAACACTCTGCAAAAAGATGTTTAATTACACCCACATTTTTTTAGATTACTAATTAACATCTCTTTATATAACTAAATATCTCTAATTAATCATCAAATCATAATCAGTAGACTAATTAACTTCAAACTTGACTGTCAACAGAAAATCTATGTGACTATCCAACATCATTAATTACTATTATAATCAACATAGCTCCTTGTGGGATTTCTCAGAAGACTGTGGTTTATAAAGCGACTTGGTACCATTGATACATTATTACCAGAAACCTAAAAATCATGCCAAACGTTAGTAGAATATATTGACCTCTTTTGACAGGTTAGTAGTACTGTGCTTGAGAAACTATATCTTTTTGCAGTATAAGGTCTGAATAATCTTTTTTAATATTTTATTATACTGTTTTACAGTATTGATCTTTTGGGCTCATTCACACTATGTACTGTGTTTTTCCACATCGGACAGTTGTTTTCTATTTGTCCCATTCACATTGCAACTCAAGTGTGATGTGCAGTGCAGAATAATGCAGGATGTGTGTATTGTTCTGCACTGCAGTAGGTGGCACTGCATGTCACCCCACAACAGCACAACTGTAACACTTAATTATTATTTTTTTTTTAAATCAAGTGGTTCAATGTGCTGAGACTTGAATCACGTTGCTCCCTGCTGGAGCCGACCCAGTACTGGCCTGCACAGTAAAATACTGCACAGCCTAGTGTGAATGCAGCCTTCAATATAGTGCAGTCACTGCACCCATTCATGGAAGAAAACTGAATCACTTTGGTGTCTGAAAGAAGAAATCAACTCTGGTCCAGGTAGTAAGAATATTTCACTCTTGCCATAAAAATGTTGTGGCGATTTTGAGCTGTAGTTTCTTAGCTCTTCCCCATTTTTATATTTTTTGCACTTTTCTTTTGTGAGCCTGTTTAACTGTAATGGTGCTTAGTAAATTAGTGTCCTAACACCTATTCATGCGTTTGTAGATTTTGTTTTTTTGTCTTGCCTGAGTGTTAAGCTGGTAAGCTCGGAAAATTGACCATTTGGAATCCATAGATGTTAATGTTCTCCTACAAAGATGTAAAGAAATATTCCATCGTAGCACACTTAATTGCCAACCATCAGGACTTTAGTTTGCTGGGTTAGAAAGTCAGAGGGTTTTCTGTCAGACTAAAATTTGTAATTAGTACCTCTATGCTTACAGTGCCTGACCTTTAGAGTCCATGCCGGAAACTGTGGCATGCGCAGGAGTGTCATAATCGCGACTCTGGCCAATCGCATAGCTGGAGCTTGCGAACTCGGAAGACAGACAGGGGGAACATGTCAGCCCTCTCAGCTGTGACTTTACAGTGCTGGAGGGCTTCATTCCATGGTGAGTATTTAATGGGATGCATACTAGCACATTATGCCATTGCCTCGCAGGTGTTTTTTTTTTTTATGTATTTAACGTCGGCGGTTTACAATCGATTTAACAGGGGTAGAGACGGCAATAAAAACTGACAAACGTTCTAATTCCTTGCTACTTTGTCCAAAACAGAAAAAAAAGTTTTGCCTTTAGTTATACTTGAAATCTTTGCCCTGCAGGAGGGATAGAGGCTTCCTACCTTGGCATAGCAACTAGGGTTGTCCCGATACCACTTTTTTAAGACCGAGTACAAGTACCGATACTTTTTTTCAAGTACTCGCCGATACCGATTACCGATACTTTTTTTAATGTCATGTGACAGTTTGACTGATGGGCACTGACTGGTGACTGATAAATGGCACTGATAGGCAGCTCTTATGGGCACTGATAGATGGCATGGATAGGCAGCACTTATGGGCACTGATGGATAGCACCGATGGCTGGCACTGACTGACGGGCACTGACTGATGAGCACTGATAGATGGTACTGACTAATGGGCACTGATAGGCAGCACTTTTGGGCACTGATAGATGGCACTGATAGGCATTTATGGGCACTGATAGGTGGCTGGCACTGATAGTTGGCACTTATGGGCACTGATAGGCAGCACTTATTGCAGGCACTGATGGGCACTAAAATGCAGCATTGATTTGTAACTGCATAATAAATGACATGAATGATGAGAGGCAAGGAAGGATTTTGCAATGCTATATGGCATATAGCTCTGCAAAATCCTTCCTTGCCTCTCATCATTCATGTCATTTAACATTTGGTATGCTGCAACGCCCATCTTGGTACACCTTGCACTCAGCTGCAGTAAGCCAGCAGCAGACATCTTGTTACACCCAGCCCGAACTATATGGGCTGGGTGTAACAAGATGTCCGCTGCTGGCTTACTGCAGCCGAGTACAAAGGTGTACCAAGATGGGCGCCGTGATGTTCATCCTCTGACAGAGACACGGAGCCGTCACTTCCTGTTCCGAATGTGATGGCTCCGGGCACCGCTTTGAACACAATATGCGGCGGCACCCTTCATCCCTGCCCCGGCCAGCTTACCCCCCTGTTCCACTGCTGCCAGATCGATCTCCGCTCCACTCGCTCCGCCCGCCGACTTCCGGTTACAGGTATCGGATTAGGCATCGGGAGCATTTGTGCGAGTACAAGTACTCGCACAAATGCTCGGTATCGGTCCCGATACCGATACTAGTATCGATATCGGGACAACCCTAATAGCAACAATTATAGTTCTGCAATTGATAATCTACAAAAGACAGACCAAAAACATAGTCCTCCTGTGTTTTTCCTGCTATACAGAGCTGTGTTGAGGCTCGTACACACGCTACGAAAATCAGAAGGGAAAAGTCTGAAGACAAGCTGTCTGCGGATTTTCGGATCATTAGTACGGTGCATTCGACAGACGATTTGACTTTTACATCAGACAAAAGCTGGATGGGCAGGCTATAAAATTTTTGTCGGATGTGAACTCAACGACTGATTTTCGGATAGTTGGTACAGAAATTAATCACACAAGTACAACCACGCATGCTCGGAATCGTGGAAAGAGCTGGAAGAGTTCAATCTTGTAAACTAGCGTTCGTAATCTAGAATTAACATTTGTGACACAGCAATTGATGACATTTTGAAATGCAGCGCACATTCTGATCTTCTTTAATGGGATAATCACGAATCAACGCTCACCAAATTTCTACTAGCACGAAATTAGCATAAGGGGCTCAAAGGGTGGCGCTTAAGAAATTAACTTCCTCTTTATCCTCTCATAGTACGTCACTACGTTTGTATTTGTCAAACAACAATTTGCATATCGTTAGTATGCTAGACAAAATCCTGCACACGCTTTTGGCAAAAATCAGACCCTCGGTCATCCAACAGTCAGACCATGTGTACGAGGCTTTAGAAATGTACCTTCATTTTTTGTGACAACAGAGCACCAGGATTGTAAAAATATATATTTGGGAATATATGAAATCCTGCGCTTATGTAGAGAATCAGATGAGAAGAACTGCAGCCTCTACCAATAAATCCACCTAAGTGGAAATAGAAGAAAATGGAAAATAGGAGGGTAGAAGTGGCGCTGTTCTGGTGTGGAGTATTTTAAACCCCTGGCTTGTGAAGGATCCCTAAATCTATTGAGTGAATTCCTGATATAATAACTGTGCAGATGATACAAAAACCAAGCCAAATAAATGTGCAAATTATGCAAGTGATCTGGGTAATTATTGCAACAACCTAGTGTAATACTTCTGGAATACAGATTGGTGAACAGTCCAACCCATAATTAATATATATTCCTCATGTGCAAAAAACACAATACTAAAGGCTGATGTTATATTAAAAAATCATGTATAACAACAAACATAAAACGCTTATAATGTTCTCTAGTGAAATAAGTGCTAGTGCACTGGAAAGTCCATATATCATAAGTGAAATATAAAAAATAAAGTTACAGGTGCTCTTCAAAAAACTCTATTCAGTGCTTCTTAAAAGGTGCCACATAATAAATTCCCTCACTGGAACCATTCACCCCACAAGGAGGTATTACGCCTTCACAGTATTTGCAACTCTGTAGCACTCAGGAAAACCTTTTGGTCCTATTTCAGCTGGTTGCTTCCGTGTTTGCAGTGTAAGGCCCCTTTCACACATGCGGACCATTCGTCCGTTTTTTCATACGTCCGTTTACGGATGAAAACAGACATTAATGCTTGTCTATGGGATAGCGGACGTTAGCGGATGATCATCCGCTAACGTCCGTTAACATCTGTCTCCGTTAAGGTCCGTTTTTCTGAACGGAAGAAGACCCTATTTTGTCTTCCGTAAAAAAACGGAACGGACGAAAAACGGACGTTAGCGGACGATCCGTTCACATCCGATCCGCTGACATCCGTTTTTCATCCAAAAATTCCCATAATTTATGAAAAACTGTTTTGAAAAAAAAAACGGATAAAAACGGACATAAACGGATAAAAAAACGGACATAAACGGATAAAAAAACTGATGAAAAACGGACGTAACCGGATGAAAAACGGACGTAAACGGACGTAAAACGGAAATGAAAATGGGTGAAAACTGATGTTTACTGACAACAACTGATGATAAAAAAACGTGACTGAACTGATCTAATGTACGGTCCGCATGTGTGAAAGGGGCCTAAGGCCCCTTTCACACATGCGGACCGTACATTAGATCAGTTCAGTCACGTTTTTTTATCATCAGTTGTTGTCAGTAAACATCAGTTTTCATCCATTTTCATTTCCGTTTTTCGTCCGTTTACGTCCGTTTTTCATCCGATTACGTCAGTTTTTCATCAGTTTTTTATCCGTTTATGTCCGTTTTTTTATCCGTTTATGTCCGTTTTTTTTATCCGTTTTTTTTTTTTTTTTTAAAACAGTTTTTCATGAATTATGGGAATTTTTTTGATGAAAAACGGATGTCAGCGGATCGGATGTGAACGGATCGTCCGCTAACGTCCGTTTTTCGTCCGTTCCGTTTTTTTACGGAAGACAAAATAGGATCTTCTTCCGTTCAGAAAAACGGACCTTAACGGATACGGATGTTAACGGACGTTAGCGGATGATCATCCGCTAACGTCCGCTATCCCATAGACAAGCATTAATGTCCGTTTTCATCCGTAAACGGACGTATGAAAAAACGGACGAACGGTCCGCATGTGTGAAAGGGGCCTTAGGCAAAAAATAGTCTCCTTGCAGCTGGCCCTTTATTGTTCCCACCAATTCTTAGGTGTCATGGGTGCATTCCTTCCTCCACTTTCATCTGGTATTCTGGCCGTATGTCTGTTGTTTTTCAGAAGAACAAGATGTCCTCTCTGCTTGTGTTTAGCTTAGAGGCTTTTTGAAGAGCACCTGTCACTTTATTTTTTATATTTCATTTATGATAAATGGACTTTCCAGTGCACTAGCACTTATTTCACTACAGGACATTATAAGCGTTTTATGTTTGTTGTTATACATGATTTTTTTAATATCACATCAGATAGTTGCTTTTAGTATTGTGTTTTTGGCACATGAGGAATATATATTAATTACGAGTTGGACTGTTCACCAATCTGTATTCCAGTTGTATTTAAGGATGAGCTCCGGCGTGTTCGCACAGCCCACGTGCAGAGCCCACCAGAAAGTCGGCACTGCGCTGCGCTAATCACAGACAGTGAGACATTTCCCGATCTCTGCAGCCACGCATCAGGACAATGTCTCACTGCCTGTGATTAGCGCAGCACAGTGCCAACTTCCTGGCGGGCTCTGCGCGTTGGCTGTGCGAACACCCTGGAGCTCATCCTTAGTAGTATTACACTAGGTTGTTGCAATAATTACCCAGATCACTTGCATAATTTGCACATTTATTTGGCTTGGTTTTTGTATCATCTGCACAGTTATTATATCAGGAATTCACTCGATAGAGGACCAGAATTACCTGAGATAAAATTTGCAACAGGTGCAGGCACGGGCAGAATATCCTAATGAGTTGCTAGCTTTTCCCCTATTCTAATAATAAAAAAAAAAATGTTACTGCTTTTTGTGTTGCTTTTGAAAAGTTCCACTCATTTCCTGTTTGGTAAAACGTGGTCATCAGGACAAGAAGTAAGGGACTTTATCTCTAATCGAGCTTCAAATGGCAATAAAAACCCAACAGGGGTTGGGCTGGATGTACACTTAAACCCAGTTTCAACCGCCCTAACACATATAGTATATGTGGGATGGGCTTTAACACCAACACACCACAGATGCATATCACTAGGCAGCCATTGTTTATGTGCTGGTTCCAGCACAAATAACAAGCTATGAAAAACAGTTCTCAGTCTGGACTAAACATTGGTAGCTGGTGGGACCAGCTTTGGACCATGTGACTGCTGACGCAGAAGTCATATGTTTGACAATTCTTTCTATCACTAGGCGTTCAGAACTATTTAAAATGGATGCTGGGGTGGACAAGAAGGGGTTAGGCAGGAATAAACATGTGTAATGTGTATTCCCCATGTGGAAAGCTTATCTTGCATGTATCCTTCATTTTTACTTCTAAACAACTTTACCTAGGTTCTCAAGGGATCAGCTCAGGTGGCATTCAAGAGGTAAATACTATGTATTTGAGACAGCATTTTTTTTTTTTTTACATTAAGGCTGGGTTTACACCATTGTGAATTGGATGTGGAATCCCTGCATCCAATTTGCAATAGCAGGAGATTTTGACCGGCTCTCATATCTTCTCAGCAGGTCCGGTGCGCTTTGCAGAAAAACGTTGTGCGTGTTTTGGTCTGTTTCAGGTGCGAATTCAGCCCAAAATTCGGGCTGAAATGGTGAACCAGTATGCACTGTGCAGACCCCTGCTGTGAGACGGATCCGTCTTGGGTGTGAATCGAGCCTTAGTGGTTGGACAACTGATATTTAATAGCCGTTAAATGTCAGATTTTGATTCAATTCATAGATCCTGTTCCTTTAAAGCATGTTAAACAGCATGGTGCTTGTGCTGTGTAATTTGTCCCTTTCTATGCTGTAAAATACCTGTTTGATCCTGCCTGTTCCTGTGTCCCCTATGTGAACTGGGCACGATAATCATGGCTGCTCATCCATGATACCGTGGTCAGTTTACGTGCCTCCGTCATCTCGCTATGTTAGTCTCTCCTCTCTCCCCCTCCCTCCTGCCTGTCAGTTCCTAGTGTGTGAGTGATCGCCAAAACCCGCCCCTTTCTTCCCCTTCTGCCGCTATTTTGTGGCAGTTAAGTCAGTGAGTACCGTTACTGCCAGCCCCTCTGTTATAACAAGGTAGAATACACCAGTTTCAAGTTTTTTATTTTTTATTTTTTTTTAATTATGCCAACTACCTTATTTAAGAGTGCTTGTTCACTTATTTACAAGTGTTTGTTCACTTTTTCATCCCTTTCTACTTAACGTATACTGCATCTAGACAGAAGCTCCATTTATTTTTTTGTCCGCTTCTGTACATGCCCTACATACACTAATTTTTTTATTTTCTGTAGTAATAACAGTTTCAGCTATACCAAATATACTTTACAAATCTTGGTAGCTTAAGTGGTTGTAAAGTCAGCGAGTACCATTACTGCCAGCACAGTGGTCACATGATCTCCCGGCTGATGTCAGAGGGGAATCTCAGTCCCTCCCACTGTAGTCCTTAGATCAGTGGTGACAGCGCACCACTGGAGGAATCCATTTTTTATGTACGTCTGTCATAATGTGCTATTGTTCAATGCAAATGACCACATTATGACATAAGCATGCGCGGGAACCACTTTTTTTTTAATGCTGTTTACTACTGCTTCAAGGCCTCATGCACACTGTACACACGGGCCGAATGTTGTCCTGTTTCTATTGAATGGGCCAATGCCATACGGCATTTGGTCCGTGTGTGCTTTAATGTTTTTCAGTAAACGTGTCAAGTATACAGGTTTTGTGAAATGCGCAATAGTGATAGTCATTGAGGGGAATTGATCAAAACTGGAGCAGATAGAATCTGAAGCCAATGTGCATGGTAACCGAACAGCTTCTATCTTTCATTTTCAAAGCTTAACTAAACAAGCTGAAGATAGAAGCTGATTGGTTGCCATGCATAGCTGATTCAGATTCTGTCTGCTCCAGTTTTGAATCATACCCCTCACTGTATCTTAAAAGGGCCATTTTGTTTTCCCTGAGGGTCCATTCACACAAAACTTCCTGTTATGGTGTGTTAATGTACATGCTTTAACATTAAGGCCACTCATTCATTCATTCATTCTATATGCCACAACATATAAAAAAATAAATAAAAGTCCATGATTTATTTTTATTTTTTTACAAAACATATTGCCAACACATGGTAAATGTGGCACATTGTGCTCTACTGCAGTGTGTTGAGGTGCCATTCACAATGAATGCCACCCCAAAACACTGTCCATGGAGCAGGTGCATAGCTGTGCATTGTGGCAATGCACACAGTGCACAGGTTTGAATGGGCCCTGTAAGGTTTTTTGGTATTTGGTCACAAATTTGAATATATACTGTTAAAATTGTTGACTTGGAGTGTGCAGTCTTATGAAATTTCTTAAAATGTCTATTCTTTGAGACCAATGGTAAAAATGTGGTGTTTGCACATAAAGTGTGGACAGATAAAAACATTTCCCTCTTTATAAAAAATATTTCCTCTAGTTCATCACAAAAAAAAAAGATTGCATCAGATTCATGGTGGTAGCTTTCGGAAAAAAAAAATGTTCTTCGTCATTTGAAGAAAGCAGAATACAGGCAAAAACTGTCTGATCCAAATCATGTATTTATATGAGCCTGAAATTGTATGATTTTTTTTTTCTTCACCTACATAAAATATTCACAAGATACTGTTTGCACTAAGATCTGAAATGTCTATAATGACGGACATAAAATTTCCTGTCCAGAATCATTGAGGTTGCCATTACTAGCGTAATGTAAATTCTTACCCTCTGCCCTTATGATAACATATTTTGCTGGAGTTTCTTCTTTTCAACCTGCTTTGCTAAAAGACATATGTCAGAGAAAAGGACTACAGTCTGCCCTCCAGGTGGCCCAAGGGTCTTGAATAAAATGGGCTGTATACATAGGTTATGACTTATTTGCTAAAGAGGTCATTTGGACGAGCCTCTAGGCAACAGCTGCCCTTTTGTACCTTGGTAAAAAAAATCTGGTAACATAATCCTTGTTAGACAGGTGACCTTAGAAAAAATGGTGCAATTAGTCACTTCCATGTAAACAAAAAGCGCAAGGACAGAAATCAATTATTTTTGTCCTTTGTATTTTCACACACAAAGTGTAAAAGAAAAGACACATATCTGGTGATATTTTCATCGTATGTAAAATTTACATCTTTGGAGATTGCTTCCGAATGTCTGTTTCCAGACAACATTGTATTACACATGTATAAATGCATGGTCATGAAAAAGATAATCAGGTATTCACGATATAAAATAGGATTAATAGCCATGGGGTAAGTAATTTACTTAGATTGCTTGAATTTTACAATCAGCATTCTAGTATCTTAGGTGTACAAACAGGTACTTTGTGAATCCACTAAATAAAAATGAATATTTAATGTGTATAAATATATATATATATACAGTGGTGTGAAAAAGTGTTTGCCCCCTTCCTCATTTCCTGTTCCTTTGCATGTTTGTCACACTTAAGTGTTTCGGAACATCAAACCAATTTAAACATAGTCAAGGACAACACAAGTAAACACAAAATGCAATTTGTAAATTAAGGTGTTTATTATTAAAGGTGAAAAAAAATCCAAACCATCATGGCCCTGTGTGAAAAAGTGATTGCCCCCTAAACCTAATAAAAGCAGCAACAACTGCAACCAAGCATGTGCGATAACGTGCATGAGGCTTTTACAGCGTCCTGGAGGAATTTTCATCTTTAATTTAAAGCATGAACGGCCTTTTTAAGGTCATACCACAACATCTCAATAGGATTCAGGTGGGGACTTTGGTATCTAGGCCATATAAAGTCTGCATTTTGTCGCATTCTTTGGACTTGCTGGTGTGTTTAGGAATGCTGCAGAACCCAAAAATTCTCCTTCAGGATCTCTTGGTAGACAGCAAATCCATCTCACTTTTTATTGCAAATAAAAAAAAAGACCATCACACTACAGAATTTTACTGTTGGTATAATGTTCTTTTTCTAATTTACTTAGATTGCTTGAATTTTACAATCAGCATTCTAGTATCTTAGGTGTACAAACAGGTACTTTGTGCAATGCCCAGTCACTGGTGGAATGAAAAATGCAAATACGTTGTTGTGGGGTCTTTTAAGTCGTCGCTGCGTGTGGGCGGCCGGCCACTCCTGGGAAGGTTCACCACTGTTCCATGCCTTCGCCATATATATATAATATATATCTGTACACATGCATAGCTTTTACATTTTGTATGACTCTAATGGCATGCTCCCTGTATTGAAACATAGTTTAGCAGGTATAAAAACCAAAAACATTCTATTACGGCATCAGAGATTAGTTTTCTCCTGTACAGAAAATACAATAATTATCCAGTATGCATTAAGCCTAACCTATACATTCCTAGACCACTTTATACTAGAGATATATATACTAGAGATGAACACAATTAAACCACTTAACCCCCCAAACCACTTTGCTGGCCAAAGACCAGAGCACATTTTGCGATTCGGCACTGCGTCGCTTTAACTGACAATTGCGCAGTCCTGCGACGTGGCTCCCAAACAAAATTGACGTCCTTTTTTCCCCACAAATAGAGCTTTCTTTTGGTGGTTTTTTATCACCTCTGCTTTTTTTATTTTTTGCGCTATAAACAAAAATAGAGCGCCAATTTTGAAAAAAAAACGCATTATCTTTTACTTTTTGCTATAAAAAATATCCCCAAAAAATATATAAAAAAACAATTTTTTTCCCTCAGTTTAGGCCGATACTTATTCTTCTACATATTTTTGGTAAAAAAAACGCAATAAGTGTTTGATTAGTTTGCGCAAAAGTTATAGCTTCTGCAAAATAGGGGATAGATTTATGGCATTTTTATTAAAAAATTTTTACTAGTAATGGCGGCGATCTGCGATTTTTTTTTTTTTTTCGTGACTGCGACACGGCGGACACATCGGACAATGTTGACACATTTTTGGGACCGTTGTAATTTTTACAGCATTCAGTGCTATAAAATTGCACTGATTACTGTAAAAATTACACTGGCAGTGACGAGGTTAACCACTAGCTGCTTAGGAAGGAGTTAAGTGTGTCCTAGGGAGTGATTCTAGCTGTTAGGGGGTGTGGCTACGTGTGACACATCACTGATCATAGCTCCTGATCACAGGGAGCTATGATCAGTGACAGTGTCACTAGGCAGAACGGGGAGATGCTTGTTTACATTAGCATCTCCCCGTTCTTCAGCTCCGTGAGACGATTGCGGGTATCCAACCTCACGGAGCTCCCGGCAGGGTCGCGCGCCACCGGCACGCACATGACCACATGGCAGCAAATTCAAAGGGACGTACCTGTATGCCCATTTGCCCAGCCGTGCCATTCTGCCAACATAAATGTACATGTGGCGGTCGGCAAGTGGTTACAAATATAATTTGCCACAGTATTTTTATTTTTTTGGGCTACCATACAGGGCTGCCCCCTTCCTGTTTTTTTGGGGGTTTTTTTTGCATATTTGTCACACTTAAATGATTCAGATAATCAAACAAATTTTAATATTACACAAAAATAACCAGAGTAAATAAAAAATGCATTTTTTTTAAATGGAGTGGTTTTAACTATGGAAAAAAAGCTATCCAAACCTGCCTATGTGAAAAAAGTTGCTTGGCAGCAAAACGGCAATGAAGCGTTTGCGATAACTGGCAAAGAGTCTTTCACATCCCTTTGGCAGAAATTTGGCCCACTCTTATTTGCAGAATTGTTTTAATTTAGCCACATTGCAGGGTTTTTGAGCATGAACGGCCTGTTTAAGGTCATGCCACAGCATCTCAATCTGATTTAAGTTCAGGTTTTGACTAGGCCACTTCAAAACCTTAATTTTGGGGGGGTGGTTTCAGCCTTTGAGAGGTGGACTTGCTGGTGTGTTTCAGATCATTGTCCTGTAACCTGATCGTGCTTGCGATTGAGGTCGCAAACTAATGGTTGGACATTTTCTTTCAGGATTTTTTGGTAGAGCGCAGAATTCATGGTTCCATCAATTATGGCAAATCATCCAGGTCCTGAAGCTGCAAAACAGCCCCAGACCATCACACTACCACCATCATATTTCACTATAATGATGTTCTTTTTATGAAATGATGTGTGTGTTTTACACCAGATGTAATGGGATGCACACCTTCCAAAAAGTTAAACTTTTGTCTCATCAGTCCACAGAATATTTGCCCAAAAGTCTTGGGGATAATCGAGATGTTTTTTGGCAAATGTTAAATGAGCCTTTGTGTTCTTTTTGATCAGCTTGGGCTTTCACTTTGGAAGTCTCATTCTTATTGTTAAATCATGAACACTGACCTTAACTGAGGCTAGTGAGGCCTACAGTCCTTTTAGATGTTTTTCTGGGTTCCTGCATAAGTCGTCTTCGAGCTCCTTGGAGTAATTTTGGTAGGCCAGTCACTCCTGTGAAGGATCACCACTGCTCCAAGTTTTCTTAATTTGTGACTAATGGCTCTTACATTAGTTCGCTGGAGCCCCAAGGCCTTAGAAATTGCTATATGACCCTTTCCAGACGGATACATGTCAATTACTTCTCATCTGTTCTTGCATTTCTTTAAAAGTGTTTTACATGTGATGGTGTTGGTTGGGGATGTGCAACTTGTATTCTTCTTTTGGGAGACCGCTTTACCTGTTGTACCAAAACATATGTAGCACCCTCCTAGATGGGTACTAAGACTAGTTCGATTTTGTGCTGGCTCGCTGTGTTTAGGGGTGCTGTGTGTGTTTTTGTTATGCTGGCCATAAGTTATAAAATGTTATTTTTCAATTCCTTTAGATTTACCTTAAACTTAAAAAAAATGTAGTGTAAGGGCCTGCCAAATTGAAAGTGTTTAGATCTGACCTCATATTATATTGTTTTGGTAAATCTAAAGAAAAAGTGTACAATAAAATTGTTTAATGTATGGCCAGCCTTGGGCAATCCTACCTTGCTCTCTGTAACCAGTGCAGCTGATTGCTCCCTCTGCTCTCCAGAGAGCTGTAGAAGTCTCTGGATAATAGGTGTGGAGGTATGCAGATGCCAGTATAAATATTTATGCAGCCCTGGCCAACCCAGAGAACAGGGCCTTGAAGGCTGCTGGGAGTCTGCAAAGGTAATTTGAGAGAGCTTCTGGGTCTTTTCCTGCAGAGCATCAGTCTTGCCTGGAGGATGGCTGCCCTCCAGGACAACACTGGCATGTGCTTGCTGTCTGTGAGGCCTCGGGGGGGGGGGGGGGTGACCTAAGGGCTGGGATGCTGAAGCCTCAGAGACTGGTATCACTGGGGAAAGGTGTCGCTTGGAATTTGGAAGGAGGCAACCAACTGTCCCTGGACATGTTGTGAGTGCAGACTGCTGTGAGAGATCTTAAAGACTTTTGGGCTGCTGCCACCCCTCTTGTGCTAGTGAGTCAGCTGTGTGTTTGTTCAAGGGGACAAGAGAAAGGAGTTTGCATTAAACTGTTTCCACTACAAAGCAGTTTGTGTGATGTGTGACAAACTTCTACTTAACCACTTGCCGACCAGCCGCCGTCATTATACGGCGGCAGGTCGGCTTGTTCCCGCGAATTGCTGTACCTGTACGTCCACACATTTAAGAGCCATAGCAGGTGCACATCCGCTGCACGATGGGGGACCCGATGCACGTGGCTGATGTTTGCCAGCCACCTGCGATCACGGGCACGAGAGCCAGAACGGGTAAACACACAAATCTCCATTCTGACAGGGGAGGAGAGACAGATCTGTTGTTCCTAGTAATTGGGAACAGTGATCTGTCTCCTCCTCCAGTCAGTTCCATCCCCCCACAGTTAGAAACACACTTGAGGGAACACCGTTAACCCCTTGATCTCCCCCTAGTGTTAACCCATTCCCTGCCAGTGACATTAATACAGTAATTAGTGCATTTTAATAGCACTGATCGCTGTATAAATTGTCAAGGGTCACAAAAAAGTGTCAAGTGTCCGATCAGTCCGCCGCAATGTCGCAGTCCCGCTAAAAATCGCAGAGCGCACACCATTACTAGTAAAAAAAGAATTATAGTAAAAATGCAATAAATCTATCCCCTATTTTGTAGACACTATAACTTTTGTGCAAACCAATCAATATACACTTATTACGATTTATCAATTTTTTTACCAAAAATATGTAGAAGAATACCTATTGGCCTAAACTGATGAAGAAATTTTTTATTTTTTGTTTTGGATGTTTAATATAGCAAATTATAATTTTTTCAAAACTGACGCTCTTTTATTGTTTATAACGCAAAAAATAAATACAGCAGAGGTGATCTGATACCACCAAAAGAAGGCGCTATTTGTGGGAAAAAAGGTTGTTTGGGTCAATTTTGTTTGAGTACAGCGTTGCACGACCGCGCAATTGGCAGTGCCGTATCGCAAAAAATGCCCTGGTCTTTAGGGGGGGGGGGGGGGGGTCTTTAAGGGGGCAAAGCCTTCCAGTGGTTAAAGTGCAATGCTAAAAAAAATGCATCAATATATACAGGTGTATAAATATTAAGGTAAACCTACAGAAAACTTGTGCAAACACAATCTAAAATGGTTCAACGTAAATTGGTGACAGACATAATATTCATGTGCAAAAACCGCAAGTAAGTGAATAAATGGGTGCAATGAAATCGAATGTCCCGCGTACCACTCAGACTGTCTGAGTGAATAAGCAAGTTGCAATTGAACAAGGTGTTAATCCATAAGTCAATCAACAGTTAATGGATAAGTGATGAGTCCCTTCACCATAAACAGTGAATAAATAGCTGGTGCTTAGCCAATCTGGTGTGATTACACCTCGGTGTGCACTAGCCTCTCACCTTACTGTAAGGTAACAGCATTAAAATAAAGTTGTCAAGTGCTTCAAACTGCCTCAGGGGGTCTTCTAGGGGTCCTTCTCTGGTAAATCCGACTGGTGGCTCCCTAAGGTGAATGGTACCTCCTCCATGGTATACTCAATGTTAGTGGTAAATGTGGAAGAAAGGTTCCAGATAGTGTAGTAACATTTAAAATATTTATTGAGATAAAAACACAGAAGTTAACTGTCCTCGTTGTACATAGTTTTGTCTTTGGAGTATTCCACTCAATTCCCTCAACCCTATCCAAGTTATCCAAAAATAAAAACATCAAAAAATAACACCCCTAGACTGGTTTTTGAGGAAGTGTGGCTGAGATTGTGTGCCTGGCAGCAGGGTAAACTACTGGGGAAGAACCTGAGCAAATTTCCAGTGGCTTCTATGGGAGTAAGCACTACATATATATATATATATATATATATATATATATATATATATATATATATATATATATATTTTTTTTTTTTTTTTACAAAGAGCTAAACAAAATAAATATTTTAAAGAGGTAACATATAAGAGATACATACACTGAGAAAAATTATAAATGCAACACTTTTGTGTTTGCCCCCATTTGTCATGAGCTGAACTTAAAGATCTAAGACTTTTTCTATGTACACAAAAGGCCTTTTTCTCTCAAATATTGTTTACAAATCTGTCTAAATCTGTGTTAGTGAGCACTTCTCCTTTGTTGAGTTAATCCATCCACCTCGCAGGTGTGGCATATCCAGATGCTGATTAGACAGCATGATTATTGCACAAGTGTGCCTTAAGGTTGGCCACAATAAAAGGCCACTCTAAAATGTGCAGTTTTACTGTATTAGGGGGGTCCAGAAACCAGTCAGTATCTGGTGTGTCCACCATTTGCCTCACGCAATGCAGCACATCTCCTTCGCATAGAGTTAATCAGGTTGTTGATTGCGGCCTATGGAATGTTGGTCCATTCCTCTTCAAGGGCCATGTGAAGTTGCTGGATGTTGGCAAGAACTGGAACACGCTGTCATATACGCCGATCCAGAGTATACCAAACATGCTCAATGAATGACATGTCCGTGAGTATGCTGGCCAGGCAAGAACTGAGATGTTTTCAGCTTCCAGGAATTGTGTACAGATGCTTGCAACATGGGGCTGTGTATTATCATGCTGCAACATGAGGTGATGGTCAGGATCCCATCACGGTATCTCTGTGCATTCAAAATGCCATCAATAAAATGCACCTGTGTTCGTTGTCCATAGCATACGCCTGCCCATACCATAACCCCACCGCCATCATGGGCCACTCAATCCACAGCGTGGACATAAGCAAACTGCTCTCCCACACAATGCCATACACGCTGTCTACCATCTGCCCTGTACAGTGAAAACCAGGATTCATCCATGAAGAGAAAACCTATCAAGTGCCAGGCGCCATCAAATGTGAGCATATGCCCACTCAAGTCGGTTAAGACGACGAACTGCAGTCAGGTCGAGACCCCGATGAGGATGACAAGCATGCAGATGAGCTTCTCTGAGACAGTTTCTGACAGTTTGTGCAGAAATTCTTTGGTTATCGATTGTTGCAGCAGCTGTCCGGGTGGCTGGTCTCAGACAATCTCGGAGGTGAAGATGCTAGATGTGGAGGTCCTGGGCTGGTGTGGTTACACGTGGTCTGCAGTTGTAAGGCCGGTTGGATGTACTGCCAAATTCTCTGAAACGTCTTTGGATACGGCTTATGTTAGAAACATGAGTATTCAATTCAAGGGCAACAGCACTGGTGGACATTCCTGTAGTCAGCATGCCAATTGCACGCTCCCTTAAAACTTGTGACATTTGTGGCATTGTGCTGTGTGATAAAACTGCATATTTTAGAGAGGCCTTTTATTGTGGCCAGCCTAAGGCACACTTGTGCAATAATCATGCTGTCTAATCAGCAACTTGATATGCCACACCTATGATGAATTATCTCAGCAAATGAGAAGTGCTCACTAACACAGATTTAGACAGATTTGTGAACAATATTTGAGAGAAATAGGCCTTTTGTGTACATAGGAAAAAAGTCGTAGATCTTTAAGTTCAGGGGCAAACACAAAAGTGTTGCGTTTTATGATTTTGCTCAGTGTATATATAGCTCCTTGGAAACATTTATAGAGTATTGAAGGAATGAGAGAGCCATAATGATTGTATTAGTCCAGTATGAGTTTAAAGATAAAAAGCCAACAAATGTTGGTGGGTTGCAAATCCCCCTTTATCAGGGCTTGTTTGCTGGCATTGAATACATATCTCTACTGGTTTTATGTAGAGAGAATAGGTTTAGTAGGTAGTTGGGCGCCAGTGTGACAGCCCAAAGTAACCGACTTATTGTGGTGCTTTTAATTCCTTCTATACTCAAAAAGAAAAAAAAAAAAAGTCAAAGATTGTGTTTTGCACCACAAAATTTTAAAAGTTTATTGCTCCAGAATCACTAAATCTTGTCTAGATTCACAATAGTTATTGAGCTGCAGAAATCTGGCATTGTGCTGTGGTATCATCATTTGCCATTGAATCCCCCAGTTTACCTAGCACTTTTTTCAATTGTTTTTTTAAAACACAAAAGACATTTTGTAACAAAAATTGTAAGTTTTTTAGGAAGTATTTAAAAACATTTATAATTTAATTTGGAAATATGTTAAAGTTTGGCAGTTCCTTCTGTGATTATGCTGAAGTTAAGAGTTTTAGAGATATCATTGAAACCAGGCAATAGATTGATTATATTTTGGTACTAGAAAGTGCGGTCAATCCAATTAGGTGAGCAGCAAGTACCAGTTACAGTGATCATTGCCAATAGGGGACTTGATTAAACGTGTTGGATATAAAACAAAATATCACAAAATGTACCCTGTGGGCCCAATTTAAAAACAATGTTGTGTGGGAGAAACCTCAGAGTCTTGCTGTGTACATTTTTAGAACATATAACCCTTTCTTTATATTTTTCTAATTATAGCCTATGTTTTAATCGTACACTTTTCAAATGATGTTTTTTTGGCTTTCATAAGGTTACTTTTTATTTAAAGTAAGCCTATCTATTGAGTAATATAGAGGCTGCCATTGCTGACCTTTGCCTGTAATTTCAAGTTGCTTGGCCTGTACGGCAAGCCATTGGCATCATTACTTTGTCACTGATCTGGAACAATTATGCAGATCAGAAAAGTTAGTCAGACATAATACTTTTTTGTTGGAGGGTTAGTATGATAGTTAAACCAGAACTCCAGTCATATACAGGTCATATTATTTATATATATATATATAATATATATTTGGTGTTTTTTGTTTTTAAATGCTCCCCCTCAGGGGGGTAAAATGGGGGTGGAGTTTGGGCCTGACGGCAAGCAAGTGAAGTTTTCAGTATAAAGAAATAAAGTTTCAGGGGGTGCACAAAAGTAATTTATCTAAGCTAATAAAGGTAAAAACAAATGCATTGCAATGAAGTAGACAGCAGTGATTTATCTAGCTAATAAAGGTAAACGCAGTTCTTTTGTGATAGCTGCTGTTAGTACTATAACTTTAAAGTTTAAAATGGCTGACAGCCTGAAAAGACTTGCGTTTTTGCAGTTTTGTCTAACATAATAAAATGTACTTTTCTGCATATTGGATTCTGTTACCCTTTTATATTTTTTAAAGGGGTTTTAAGGCATTTTACTGCTCAAAATGAAGGTAATTTAGGAGACTTAACGTAATTGTAAAGTCTTGTTGTTGTTTTGTTTTTTTAAATAGCATGTTATACTTACCTGCTCTGTTGCAGTGGATTTGCACAGAGCAGCCCGGATCCTCCTCTTCTAGGTTTTCTCTTCGCTGCTCCTGGCCCCTCCCTTCTGTCAAGTGCCCCCCACAGCAAGCTATGGGGGTACCCAAGCCAAATCACAGCTCTGAGTGTCCATTCAGACATCAGCCCTGACCCAGCCCCCTCTCTCCCCTGATTGGCTAACTGATTTTGACAGCCGTGGGAGCCAATGGCACGCTGCTGTGTCTCAGTCCCGGATGGCTAAGACACTCGTGGACTTCGCTGGAGAGAGAGGGGGCTCAGGTAAGTAATTAGGGGTTGCTGGGGTGGCTGCTACACACAGAAGGTTTTTTATCTTAACGAGTAAAATGCATTAAGATAAAAAAAACTTCTGCCTTTACAACTCCTTTAATGTATGCTATCTAGTGTTCTGTGTCCTCAAATTAAGTATTGCCTGTAACAGGTTGAGATCCACTAGTTTGGCAGAAAATTATAATAAAAAGGTGGAAAATTCTGTTTGTTATGCCCATTCATATTGTGCAAATAATTTTTCCCAATACTGCTGCAGTGTAGTGAATTAATAATTACAGACAGTATCATTCCAGTAATGCATGCTCTAGATAACCATGCTCTCAGAACAGCCATGCAAAGGAATAAATTGAGTTTAATAGTGTGAGAATTGAAAGAATATGCCACAATGCTATATAAGTAAAAAGGACCACAGCCATCCAGCTCAGCAGATGGGACAGGTCTCAGTTCATATTCTTGGCTGTGTTTTGGGGCATTTAGATAAGCAGTTGGCAAGCCTTTGCCCTACTGTACCAGTGCCTCATGTCTACAAAGATGATCCAATGTGAAGGTGACTGAAATTTCATTGAAATAGAGCCCACAGCCCTTAAGAGCCATCTGTGCCAGGCATTCGTAATGAAAGTACCCATCTCATCATCCTTCTCTTTTGTTCGGAGCATTGCCATTATTATGTCTATATCAGAATGACAAGCTGGCACTACCGTAGTGAAGTCGCTATACCTCTGTTGTATACATTCTCCATCAGAGCAAACTGTGACCGCATTAAACATCAAGCACACAGTAAATCATTTGAAGGATATCCCTTTCCTAATGTGACAAGATTCTTGCTATGTAGGAAAAAACGCAGCGTCTTGTGTCCTGTGCTTTATATCAAGCGTGCATTGTGGAAAAGCACTTAATCATTTGGAAACAATAAAAGTGCTGCTCCTTCTTGAATGTTAGACTGGTAATAATTGTATTACATTGTTGTCAGTTTTCATTCTTTTCATGAGTAGGTGTTACTTGCTAAATGCAAGATATCTGAAGCCAGCGATGTGACTCGTTTTAGCATCGCCTGCTTGAATGGCGCCTGAAATTTGCATTCAAATTCATCAGAAGTAATTCTGTTAGAAATCAGCCTGTGCTAAGTGCAGCCGCTGTAAATCCACACGACCGGAGACGTCAGGATCAGCCTGTAGTGATCCGTGGAGTGATTGTAATATTGTAGCAGTACGTGGCAAGCACAATGCTACTGAATAAAATGCCACCGTTTGTTAGAGGCTGGCTTGATATTTTTTTTTTTTCTTTGGAAGCTCAGAAATTCCTGAGTGCAGATGACACTATAAATTAAATTGCTTTATTTTATGCAGCATTAAGAATTTAATATAGGTTTTTATGTTTTTATTTAGTGTGGGGACACAGTGGACAAAAGCTCATAAATGTACTGACTTATTTATCTCCTTAATATTCATAATTTGTATGTTCTGTTTTCATTTTATACTCATTACCGAGGAGAGGAGGAAATGATGCTACTTTTAGATTGTTCATTTAGTATTTTCTCCTTTGGTAGTGTTTAAATTGAGTTGTTTTAATTAAAAATATGAACAGTCATAAAATCCCTCTTACTTTTTAAAGGAGCAATCCGATTTGTTTATCCTTTCGCCCAAAAAAATTCCAGCTTAACAATGTTCATTTGTTTCTATAGCTGTAGTCTGCTTCCTATAGTACAGCCATCATATCTCTCCAGTTTGTTTGAAATGCACTTAAGCAGTAAATTCCGTTACCTTAAAACCACAGTCATTCTTTGGAAATGGATCAATGTTTGTTGGTGATTTGATCCATTTCGTAAAATATGAATATTGAATGAATGAATAGTTTTGAATAAAAAATCCTTAAAGCGGAGCTCCACCCTAAAGTGGAACTTCCGCTCATTAGATTCCTCCCCCCTTCCGGTGTCGCAATTGGCACCTTTCGGGGGGGAGGGGGGACAGGATACAAAGACGGGTATCCTTTCCCACTTCTGGAAGTGCGGCGCGATCGCGCCGTGACATTACCGTGGGTCTCCCTCCTCCCTCAGCCGCCGGGCTAATAGGAGAGAGAAGCGGGGCCTCACGCATGAGCAGTAGGGTTTCCGGCGTGAAGCCGAAAGGCTGCACTGCCGGGTTACCTTACCCACAATGGCGGCGGCAGCACCCGACAGCTGATGGAGACATCAGCTGCTGTGCCAACATCGAGGGACAGCAGGACAGGTAAGTGTCCATTTATTAAAAGCCAGCAGCTGCAGTATGTGTAGCTGCTGGCTTTTAATTTTTTTTTTCTCCTCAGGTCATTTTATTTAAACTATTCAATTCCCCTATACTTTTGTGCAAAAAAATCTATTTTAAACTTTACTGACCTTTGCATCTCCATTGTGTGAACCAAGAACCTTTTCCAAGTTCGTTCAGCAATGTCCTTTTCTTACTGCTCATGTTGTCTGTGTTGGTGTCACTATACAAATTCAATAAGGCCAACACTAAATTCTGATTGAAGAGTGATGGTTATTGGCACCCCAGAAGGGTGACACGGACTTGGAAGAATGGTTCAAATATTTTAACCAGTCCGGTATCTCTTTTCTCCCCATCCCAGGTCGCAACCCACACAATCCACCATTCCCAAACGGGTCCAGTCTAAAAATAAAAATAAAACAGGAGGGAATCTGAGTTCGCAATCTCCTAGGCTCGACTGTATGCTATAGCTGCTCAGGTCATTTTATTTAAACTATTCAATTACCATATTCCTTCTATCCCCTTGGAGAGCTGGATACTTCCAGTATGGATCCTTCTTTTGAGTATCCCTTTGAACAAAGGCCAATACCTACTTTTGGTCCCCCTAGTAGGATTCCAGGTAGACCTATGGGCCCTCAGGCCCCACAGACACCTGGCCTACGAGAGAGTTGGGGTTTTCACAAACCCACACAAGGACAAAAAAGAATGGGAGAAAGAGAAGAGGAACCAGAGGGGGGAGGCGGGTCAGATCAACTCAAAAGACCTCGGATGTAGTGGGACAGGGCATTTTCAACCTTAGTTCCAAAACCTTGTCCCAACCAGAAAAATGTTTACTTGACAAAGGCCTTAAATTTGCCCCTCCCAGACGTCTGGACAAGTTCCAGACGTTCATGGATATACATATCTTTGTAAGGCAACTTAATATAAAAAGATATTTGTCCGGAATCCCCCAAAATAGTCAGGTTACAGCTAGTGAGTTTACACACTCCGGTTTGAGGAATGCTTCCCTTTTCAACCCTCCAGGCGCGCTAGCACCACCCCTCCGTGTGTTTAGGGATGTGTTGCTTAGGGATTTGGATGCCTTGGAGGTGAAGAGAGCTAAGCTGAGTAAAACTTTAAAAGAAGGTTTGGAATCACTCTGCCAGAACTAGGGTACTTGAGGCCTTGGTAGCCGAGGGTTTCTACGAGGGGATACTCACTGCCAAAGAAAGGCTGTTTCTTATCCCGAAAGCCCCCCGAACACCGACTATCTACTACCTTCCAAAGCTACATAAGGATCCTGTCTGCCCCCCGGGACGCCCTATTGTGAGTGGTATTGATTCCATCACGTCCCGGGTGGGCAGATATATAGACTTCTATTTACAGCCCCTAGTACGGTCCATGCCCTCTTATGTGAGAGACTCCAAACATATTATCAATCTTTTGTCTGAGAGGTCTCCCACGAGTGGGATGTGGATGGCAACCATAGACGTCAATTCTTTGTATACCATCATTCCCCATGATTTAGGTTTCGATGCTGTACAAACCTACCTTGATAGGGACTCAGGCCTTCCCCATAAGCAGGTAAAGTTTCTCATGTCTCTGTTGAAGTTTGCAGCAGCATCCAATTACTTTTGGTTTGATGGCAACTTCTACAGACAGGATACCGGAGTAGCTATGGGTGCGAAATATGCCCCCAGTTTGGCCAATTTATTTATGGCCAAATGGGAGGAGGATGTCATCTATTCCCGGGATATACCTCAAGTTGCCCTTTGGGCTAGGTATATAGATGACATCCTCCTCCTGTGGGATGGCCAATATGAAGATCTGGAAAAATTCATGAACGACCTCAATGTCAACCAAAGAGGAATTATCCTTAAGTTCGAGGCCAGCCAGGCTGATGTCCACTATCTCGATTTGAACATCAATATTAGAGATAGTGTCTTTTCCACCTCAACCTTCTTTAAAGCCACCAATAGGAACTCCTACATTCCAATCGGGAGTTGCCACCATAACGCTTGGCTAAAGGCCATTCCGAAGAGCCAATTTCTGAGACTTCGGAGAAATTGCTCCGAGGACCATGAGTTCCTCACCCAGGCTGAGGTTTTGGTTAGTCGGTTTATTGAAAAAGGCTACTCAGAGGGTGATCTCCGGGAAACACTCAAGATTGTCAAGAAACATTGGCACATTATCACCAATGATACCGTTCTTGGCAGCATTGTACCACCACAACCAAGGGTCATTTTTAGGGGTGCACAGTCTCTGCAGGGCCAAGTGGCTCCAAACGTTCTCAATCCTCCAGTGAGAAGCAAAGGGTTTTTTGACCATCTGAGTGGATTTTACCAATGCAAACGCTGTAGAGTCTGTCGATTTAATTCTAATCCATCCAGAAGGATCACCTCTGTTCTATCTACAGCCACACAGAGGACATTTACGATCAAACCGTGTATCACGTGTGCTTCCACTGGAGTTGTCTACCTACTGCAATGCCCTTGTGGCTTTACCGTCTAGTACATAATAGGGATCCTTCCAATACACTCTTTTTCTTTTTCCCTTTCCCCCCTCCCCCTTCCCTTCCCTCCCCCCTGCTCCTTTCCCTAACCTATACACCTTTGGTGGTGTTTAAGGATTGGCTGCAATCTATTAGTCAATGATATTTATGTCATGGAATTCTGAGCCCCGAAATATGGTGCCATTAGACTTTATGCATATTAGGGACATGCGTGTTGGTAATGGACTCTTCCTCCTTCTGATTCTGGGGAACCCTCGGTAGATTGAGATTGGTCTATTATTATTATCCTTAATTCTCACTTTGTTCCACCCACACTTTTCCTTTAAAAAATTAGATATTATAATCTAATAAACCATTATGCCACTACACATATTTTTTATGGTTCTAGCTATGAGGATATACATGCTCTCCGCATCTATGTGACAGATGACAGGGTATATTCCTTACCGTTTGTGTGGTAAAAAATTTTTTCACGTGTTTTGCAGATTCGAGAGGAACATATTTTTTCCTGTTTCACGTTTTTGATTTATGGACTATTATATTTCACTATATTTTCCAAAATGTTATTTGGAGACTAAGTCACCATATATTTTTCTTCAATTATTGACCTATTGTAACCTTCACAGCTACAAATGTTCTCTAATAGAGATATATACATTTTTCAGCTCACATTATATGCCCAAACACACACCGTCACGGGTTACATATAATTGCTATTATATATATTCACTTTATAATTCATGTTCACGTATTTTTTGTTCTTCCTGGCAAGCAACTGATTTCTCTCCCAGTTGTGACTAGGTTAGCAGTACACCGTTTTTTCTCATAAAGTTCGTCACTTAAGGGCAAATTTTCCCTGAGTTAAGATGGAGTTTTTCTCTCCGTTCCCTTACCTCCCACAATGAGGCGTTCCCCTATTTAATGACATGACCCACTGCACGGCCCTATCCCCATTGAGAATGTCTTGTAAGACGAAAAGCTTCTGGGAAGGCGTGCAGTGACGTCATCACGTTCAACGCTCCTGAAGGAGGAAGGGTCCGTTTCTATTACATGCCGGCCGGCGTTCTGTGTTACTCCATGTGGAGTTTTATATGCGCTTTTTATCCTGTGCTTATGTGAGTACTTTTTACTAAATAAATTACTCAGTATTGGTTTTAAAAACGTTATTATGCTATGGTCTGCCTTCTGTTTTTCTTGATCATATTTGGATGCACCGCCGAGTGCTAGCCTGGATCTGATTATCCATTGGGTCTGGTCTGAGGTCCTGTGTCCGGTGTGAGTGGCAGATGCTGGGATTCCTTTTTTGATTTGAAGTCCGATCGCTCCTTGTTGAAGTCAGGATCTTTCTATGGGCTCACTTTTGAAAGGCTTAACTCTGCCTACCATCTGGTAAGGGTAATATATACTGGTGGTGGCACTTCCGTGTGGTGTGGAGCACAGCGGTGTGATAGGATATCTAATCTGATGTACCTAGTCTATAAGACTGAGAAACTATATCCTAGGACAATACTCACTCCGTGAACTGTTCACATTCCCATACAGATCCATACATATATGGTCCTCTGTTTGACTACAATCCAGGACTTTTTTGTTACTTGTTGCTACTGCCAACTACCTTATTACCTATTACCATTATCTCCGAATATTATTATTTGTGTGTTTTTTATCCACCAGTCATGTATTAACAGTCTTCGATCTGATTGTTTTGATTAGGGTATACACATTTTAGCTAATTTACCTGGCGCAGTTTTTTCTTTCTCACAATAAATAAAACAAAATGAGCTAAGTTTGGAGTGTGGCTGATATTTTTTTCATATCTTTGATGGGGAGTGAAGATGGTCTATTGTAACCAGCACCTAGATTGTCTATGTATTTTGAGAGGAGCAAGTCTTGAGCTATGGATTTGTGTATAGGCCATGCCTTTCCAAAGCAAAAGGCCTTTTACACGAGTGCCACAGCAGTCTGTAAAAAAACATGCTGTGATGCTGCTTTTTCATTGCTTTTTTAGTAGGGAATGCATCACAAAACTTACTGAGCATTCATATTATTGTGAAGTTAGCACCATTACACTTTTTTCAGGAAATGTTAGTAGAAAAGCTTTGTTTGGATGCTTGTGGTTCATGATGCCTGGTTGATAGGTTTGGTTGGAGGGCTTCTTTAAAATCTGGCTATGTTATATATTATGCTATTATATCATGTAATATACTTATCTGGGGTGATGTACTATTTCTGCTTGATGGACTAAGCATAGGTGATATAGTTAGTGTCATGTAACATGATCATATAATATATCATCAATGTATCATGTAACACACTCCTAGTTGATAAATTAAGGCTGTATGATATATGTTGCATTGTTATCTACAGTTTCCGCCTGATATAATGTACTACCTCTGGATGATGTAATATACTCCTGAATGTTATAGTTTACTGGGTGATATTACTTGCTATTGCTCTCCGATCTAATAAGCTGCATAATAGAGTTTACTGTTGCTTTGTGGTATTATACACTACTACTGGGCAATAAAATGGAAATTTGTGGACAATAAAACATCAACACATTGGTTGCACCTGTAATTTGCCATGGAATAGTTTGCACAGCGTAAAAATTAGGCACAACCACTGTGTGTCTCTCTTATACACTTAATGCCTGGAGAACTGTGCATAGGCTAAACATGAATTAATCTCAAAAACATTGGGTAAGCCTTGAAAAATTTCTGTATGAATGGTGTTTCTAATTTAAATTGGTATACCTGCAACCAAATATAGTCATAATATGGACAGAACCTTGGGTATTGCATTTCTTGAAGGATGTGGCCAGTTATGTTAGAGGTAGACTTATGCGTTATTTTCATTTTGAATAGCAGGTTGGTTACCCATTAACCATTACTGTGCAAAATGTACCTCCAAAGCGGGTAGCACTAAATCATAATCCTTCCAAGATGTTTCCTTCCTGTTTGTATTGGCTAGGGGCCTCATCGCTTGGGACATCTTGTCTGTATATGTATCTGAGCTTCCAGGAACAATACTATTCTAAAGAGAACACAGTGTAATTTTGTGTCTTATTAGGCGCTTACGAGCACAAAACAGGCATAACACTTGTATTCAATATTTAAAAATATTCCACATTGTGAATTTAAAATGTTTGTAGATATAGAATAACTATAAGTAAATAGTTGTTTTATTGGAGTGACAGTTGTCTGACCCAGTCTCCAAAGGCCACAGTCCTGTCAGAGTCTTAGTGTTCTGATATTTAAACACCAATTGATTAACTGTTAAAGATAACAAAACTAATTCTTTTGGTGTGCCTTAAGTACCGTGTCTGTCGGCTTTTCTGGAAATAGTCTTTTGACATCCTTATGTCATTGTGAGCAACAAACAATTACTTCCAGAATATGGTGTATTTTAGTTTGTATTGCTGCCTTAAAAGGAAACAATAATGCCCGTAGTTCATTCTAATTTTAATTTTTAATGCTTATACAATTTTGCCCTCTGTTTTTGATCTGAGATGAGCTATGTTTTATTGTGTTGTACAAAAACACTACAAGAAATAATGGAGATAGTGCAGTGAATATTAAAAATACCACCTTTTATAACTTTTAGAAGTATGTTCTGAAAAGCAAAAAAATCTAACATTTAAAATGCACATAATTAATTTATCTCAACCGGTCATTTTCTTAGAAGACATCAGCAGTGTCCAGTTAGATTTGACAAGATCCTAAAAATTTCTGAGCTCTTTCAACCTGCTGCTGTCCACCCACTGCTGATAAATCAGTTTTGGGTGGGTTCAACTGTTAAATGTCAATGTCTCTTGATGTAATACTTTCTGCTGATTCCACATGGAATTAAATAAACTCTGTATATTTGTAATAGTGTTAGCTTTCAAAGGAGAGAGTGCTAATCTGGTCTTTCTGTAGCATTGTGTTCCTAAACTAGAGTTGAGTTAAATATCTAAAATCTTGCCTAGTTCATTTCCATGATTTAATCCATCGGGATGCGCCAGTATAGCTTCCACTTTGAAGGGTTGACACAAAAGGGGCCCCAGAACTCTTCCACAGTTACGGTGACTTGAAGAGTCCATCAAAAGGTATAAAGTAAGTTGCCACCTCTGCTGATGGTTCAAAAGGGATAGGGTACTTTGGACTTTTCATTTTTACATCTAATATAACTTGCATTAAACACTTGGATAAGGGTTAAAATATATTCAATGGGATAAAACCCCTATTAAAAGGGCTAATCCAAAAGGGTCTTTGTGCATTATTTGTTGTCTTTGTAACAACATAAGATTCTCTAATAAACAAAGACAACGTTGAAGCTGAGCGATGTGACTATGCTAAAATCCCACACTCCAGTTACTACTAGGAATCACAGTGAGATTCAATTGCCCTGGTGCTGGAAGCTCTAAGATACAATGGGGGTGGGATGCAGCAGGATCCTATAGGGGCGTCCGGGCCAACGGAAATCGCGCTTAACCAAAAGTCAACATTAAGTTTGAGATTCTTCCTTAAGTACTTCAAGTTACAGATTTGTTCGCAAAAGAATGCACTATATTTCTCATTATATTTAATGCAATTTAACAGACCAGCAAGCCTACTGTCAGGCACCTAGTCCTGTTTTTGTTCCTTTCTGTCTATGTATGTGTTAAAACAATAAAATGTATTGAACCTAAGATACAATGGGGGTGGAGGATAATTACAGAACAAGGCACAACTTATTGCATAATTAGGGCTTGGTTCACACCTATGCAGTTTGCTTTTGTTCGTTTTTGCAGTGCTTTTTGCTGTGTGTTTTTTTTGCACACGTGATTTTGCCACCATTTGCATTTTTCATTTTTTCAGCTTTTTTTTTTTTTGCCAGTTTGTTGTTGGACAGATTAAATAACACAAATCGCTGTGAAATCGTGGCAAAAACGCACTACAGGCAGTCCCCGAGTTGCGAACGAGTTAGGGACTGCTGGTTTGTTCTTAAAATGGATTTGTTCGTAAGTCGGAAGCGCGTGCGCAGAACGGCAGAGATGATGTTTTCCAATGTTCTGCCAAGTAGCCACGCATGCGCAAACGTCGTTTTCCGATGTGCCCATCACCTTTTCGTAAGTAGGAGTCGTTCGCAAGTCGGAGATTCGTAACTCGGGGACCTCATGTACATGCTTTTCTGTAGCTTCTCCATTGAAATCTATTGAACCAAAAAAAAGCATAGTTGTGAACGTGTCCCATAGGAAACCATGTTAAATGGACTGTAGTGCGTTTCTGCAAAAAAAAGCATTAAAGAATGCATAGGTGTGAACCGAGCCTAAATCGTTTGTAAACTTAAATACATTTTTCAGCAAGTAGTGTAAAAAATGCTCCAAAATACTCTTATTGTTTTTTCCCCAGGTCACATGATCAACTTGTTTGATCTCTGCGGTTTTCAGATCATGCTTTGTGCGGGAACAATGGTGCAGCTAGTCTGCCCTACCATCAATAGAATTCACTGTTAGGCTGCTTTCACACCTGAGCGGTGCGGGGCGGCGACGGTAAAGCAGCGCTATATTTAGCGCTGCTTACCATCGCTTTACCCGCGGTATGCGGCCGCTAGCGGGGTGGTTTTAACCCCCGCTAGCAGCCGCAAAAGGGTTAAAAACCTCCGCAAACCGCCGCTGCAGCGGCGGTTTGCGGGCGGTATCCCCGCGGTTTCCCATTGATTTCAATGGGAACGAGCGGTATAGGAGCGGTAAATACACCGCTCCTACACCGCTCCAAAGGTGCAGCTAGCAGGACTTTTTTTACCGTCCTGCTAGCGCACCGCTCCAGTGTGAAAGCCCGCCGGCTTTCACACTGGAGTGAATGGGGCCGTTTTTTTCAGGCGGTGTACAGGCGCTATTTTTAGCGCTGTACCGCCTGAAAACCGCCCCAGTGTGAAAGGGGCCTTACTGTAATCCGCCCCTGTAGACCAGGCAACCTAGGCAGCTCTGGGGCAGAGTAAACTGTAGACGTGTGTGTTTGTGTGTGTGTGTTTGTGTGTGTGTGTGTGTGTGTATATATATAGCATGCAGATATGCAGTGGGAGTGCTGCAGGGGGTAGATGAGCCTGCAGTCACTACTAAAAAAATAAACAGAAAAAATACAAGGCTATACAAATTTACTGTAGAGACTGCAACTTTTTAAAATCTAACACTCCCCTCATCCCAGACTGACAAGGCTGCTGTCCAAAGGTGTCCCCTGTGCTCAATCATCCAGAGTGGGAGGCACTCTAATACAAGAGGTTTGTCACTGACCAAATCACCAAGTGAAAACAGAGGGGGAAAAAGCATAAGAAAAGAAAATGGATGCAACCACCACATCTAATTTTTGGTAAACTGCAATATATTACATTTTTGGTTTTGGGTTATACTACATCTAGTGGGACCATGGAAAACTAATGTAGTCCCCCTGTAAGGCCTAGTTCACATGGGTGTACTTAAGCATATATCTGTGGGAATGGCCATGTTTGGCTGTATGGGATGCACAAGTGATCCACTGTGGACCGCTCTTCGGAGGACCAACGTGTGTGATGGAACCCTTTTCTTTTTTAATGGTTGGTTTGTTTGTGGGAGCAAACTAAAAAAAAAACAAATTAAAGTGTAGGCTAACTTTTTTTTTCCACCCCCTTTCCCTATGGAAACAGAATAACAAGAAAGTAAATGGAAGGTTAGTGTATGCAGGTGTAGGGGCTGGTGAGCTTTAAGTGCAACCACAGCTCAATTAAAGCAGAACTTTACCTATACCAACTTGATTAAAAAAAAATGATGAATTAGTGTGTGTATTATGCTTCTAGCATCCTGTTCATGTTCCTTCTTGCTGGAGGCCACCATTTTACTGAAGCCCAGAGACCCTGAGCAGCAATAACTCTTTAGGCTTTCAGCAGATCAGGGGTTCCGATTTCTAGCACGGTGCCGAGAATAAAGTACAACTGAGGCTGTACAGAGCAAGATAAGACAGTACATTACTGGATTTTAAACAGTATAGGCACTTTTTTTTTTGTTCTTTGCAGTACCTGCATAACAGGCCAACATGAAGTAATCAGGACTTTGTTGTTTGACTAAAGTTCTACTTTAATTAGGCCCCAAGTATACCAGACATGCTCCAGTCTAAATCAGGGCTGAATTTCAAATGTTGCAAATCAATTTTCTCATCTTCATCTAAGGCCATTGAGGCCATCTAAGATCATCACATCTATTCATACCATGTAATAAACTGTAATCATTTTAGTTTACTGCATATGGGATGATGTGTTCCCCAGTGAGCAAGAATATCATTTATAATACAGATTTTTATGACTAGACTAGATATATGATCCTGTTGGTTAAAGGTTCCAGTTAAAGGAACCTTCCTGATGCTACATACAGTCTATACAGCGCTTCCAGCGGACGCATCTGTTAGTAAAGGAATTCAATCCCAACTCCAGGTTTAGTATTTAGGCCAAGCTGGCCCTAACAATCTAAGATCAGCTCTGATCTGGCAGAGGTACACCAGTACTCAGAATGGGGCCTGTGCTGGGAAGCTGTCTTAAAGAGGAAGTTAACCCTGATGTAGTCCATTATGTGTCACTTACCTGACACAGGAGCCAGCGAAGTCACTAATGTCCCCTTGTGTACGGAGCCTCCATCTTCTTGGTGGGTCTCGCTGCTCCGGCGCTGTCATTCGATGGAGCCGCAATGCCATCACTCCCGCGCATGCGCACATGAGCCGGCACTCGCTGCATATCGCCGTTAACAGCGGCGCGCTCAGTGCGCCTGTGCGCCACTGTCTACGGTGCATGCGCCGTAGACAGCAGTGCCTGTATTTTGGCAAATCTCTCCTAAACCGTGTAGGTTTAGGAGATATTTCTTGGACCTACATGTAAGCCTTAATCTAGGCTTACATGTAGGTCTAAGTATTGCAATGCCTCTATTTGGGGGAGGTCAACGGGAGGTCAGAAACTGAGAGATTAATTTCCCATCAGGTCTGTCTTACTTTTGATAGCACAGGACAGTAGGAAGATTTGGAAGCTGCTGTTGGACTGGATATGGATCTACCCACTGCCAAAGCCTGTTGATCAACAGCAAGTCGGACCCAATGGGGAAATAGTCTCCCAGTTCTCCATCGGCTCCATCCAACCCTACTACCAAACTCCTTGTCCATGCGTCTGTCAGTGTGACAGGCACAGTGGCCAGGGAGGGAGTGCAGTATAACCATCCAAACTCAGTGCCCGGCTCTGACAGATTCGTATACACCCCTGACAATTTGGTGTTACAGCCTGATGCAAATCTAAATGGTGTCTACAATATATTTACTTGTATAAAAAGATATAGAAGTGGTTTTCGAATATATGCAGGTTGCCTCCACAAAAGGAGAATGCACAGCTAGCAAAGTTAGTTTTGCACTGTAGGTTTGAGCAAATTCCACATATACTTAAGCCCAATCGTTTGTTTTTTTTGCATGCAAATCTCAGATCGAATCTGATGAGTTTACTAAAGTCACGAAGATTCTCGCATGACAGAATAAAAATTCAGAAGTGATGTCATGTGTTGTAATGCATTTGTATTGCATTTTCGAATGACAACTGTACTGATTAAACAAAAATTGTATGATCTAGTATCATACGAAAAAACTAATTGTGCATGTCCAATCAAATAATATCGGATATAGGGTCCTGATCGGCTCTCGAAAGCTCTGTACTAACGATCCGATTATCGTACGATCGATTCGAAGGCGGTATTTTTTGTGCGATTTTCTAATCATGTGGTACATGATACGGGCATTACTTTCACATCTCATGATCCTTGTAGGACTGGAACCCAAACCATTGGTCAGTATTGCTTCAGCCAGCTGGTCCCCCTCAACACAGAGATATGGTTAGCATGTGAAGTGCCAACGGAGTGACCTTACTGGAATAGAAGTAGATTCCAGGCAATGCTGTTTGGGATAAAAATGCAAATAAACCTCTCTAAACAAAGAAAGGAACTTGTTAGCGTGACAGGCCTTTGCGTAAATGCCTACTGTCTTTTTTTTTTTTTTATTATTGTATCAATTTCCAAGGAAACATTGCCTGAAGTCTCTCTTCTATGAAGTAAATGTTTGCTGATCTTAGGAAATATGATGAAGCTGGGTTCATATCAATCGACTAATCCTGTACTAGGAAATGTCCTGCTTATAACATTTTTCTCGCACAGGATTGGGTAAGCATGCATTCACTTCAATTACCACCATTCACTTTGCAAATGGAGGATTTTGCAGAGTAAACAACCTCAGTAAATCATCCCCAGTCTCTTTAACAGTTGCATTTTTCCTATATGCAAGAGCTCCGCTAAATGCTAAAGTGGACACATTGGGGTTCATTTAATAAAGTCAGATGGGCAGTTCACCTTGCAAGGGGATTTTCCCTTAGCTTAGCGATTGAGGAGAAGCTCTGTTGACTTTCATTATTCAGTCATGTGCAACCAAAAATCGTTTTTTTTTTTTTCCCTTGCATGCTTTGCAAAGTGAATTTTCACCACATTCACTAGGGGGAAAATTCCCTTGGAAAGTGAACAACCTATTTCAACCCCAAATTTGTGAGAAATATAGTAAGTCGTAGGACTTTCACCACCACAGAATGTATACATGTGACATGAGACAAAGGGACCATCTTTGTTTACTTTTATATGCATTGATCATATCGATAAATAATAATGTAATTATATAAATGTTGTTAAAAGTTTGCTCTTTCCTGAGCCCTGCCCCATTTTTCTGGGGCTATCCAGCTCTGTGTAATACTGCAGACATCTGTGTGAATGAATGAATATGTCATATAGTGAATTTTATAGGCAGATTTGAGATGGCATCCCTTTTCCAATTATTGTAACACACCTTTCTGATCAGATTGATCATATTTATTTTGAATCATTAAAGTGGTTGTGAACCTCTGACCTGAAATATGGACAACGTATATCCCTCGATAGTGTGAACATGTCTCAGTCCAGAGAATGAAGTGTCATTTATTTCTCTGCTGACTCATTTCACTGCTATCAGCATGAGTCACTTCTGACAGGTTTTCCCGACACCCAGAAAAAAGGTGACGGGAGAGAGCTCCATCGCATAATGTGTCCCTTCCCTCCAATCAGCTCTCACTGAGCCCTAAGTGTAACTTCAGATTCCTGCCCCTTGCTTTCTGAGGCTTTAAAGGGGTGTAGACAAGAGAATGCAGCAGATAATCAGGTATACATTATGTAGGAGGATTTGTTTAATCCCTGTGTATGACCTAAGGCAATTGACTTCACTGGGTATATGTTAGCAGTTACAACCACTTTACTGTTTGACATAAAAAGTGATTATTTCTTGTTGCATTAACAATGTTTCACCATCTTTTAATGAAGTGGACTACTTGTTCCAGAAACTCGATGAAAAACTTGAGATGTAATATAATAAACAGGATAAAAGTAACTGCTTTGTAAAAATATGTTTATTGTTATGTGAAGAAGTAAGAAAGATAGGAGTTTTGAGTGAATATTCTGTTGAAAACTGCTGTAATATATGGACTTTAAAGAATTGTGGTTTTAATGAAGCAATACAATTGTATTCTTTGTATTACCAATTTGAGATAGTGTTATCTAATACTTTAAAGTGTATCTATGGCCATTTGTTGTTTCGGAAGGAATGGGCAAGATAAAATATCCCAGTCATGTTTTTATTGTTGCATGTGTCCCTGTTGGGTAAGTTACCTTCTCTTTTTGTCTTGGCAACCATTTTTTATGGGCGATTCTGTATTTTACAGTTGTCACCAGAACAGGAATAGAGAGGACATCTCTCAATGGGGATGCTTATTTGAGGCAAATTCCCTTCACTTTGTAAAGATATCTCACTTCCTATTGCATCTCTGGAATAAAAAGTGAATGGAAGTTTCCCTAAGGTGACACAGCACAGATGGTAAAAAGATAAACCAACAAGGGTTTTACTCTAATGTCCTGTACACACGATTGGACTTTCCGACAACAAAACCATGGAATTTTGTTTGAAGGTTGTTGGCTCCAACTTGTCTTGCATACACATGGTCACACAAATGTTGGCCAACAATTACGAAGGTAGTGACGTACAAGAAGTACGGGTAGCTGATAAAAAGGAAGTTCAATAGTCATGTGGTATCTCCATTACGAATGCTAGTTTTACAAGACCGAGCGATTCCGGCTCGTACTTGATTCTGAGCATGCGTGGACTTTTGTGTGATGGACTTGTGTACACATGGAAAGTCCGACAACCAAAATTTGTTGACGGAAAAATTTGAGAACCTGCTAGCCAACATTTGGCAACAAATGTTCGATGGAGCAGAGCATACACACGGTTGGACTTTCCGCCATCAAGCTTACATTCAACATTTGTTGGCGGAAAATCTGATTTGTGTGTAAGACTCTCCTAAAACCAAAAAATTAAGTTTTTGCCATGCATTCACTTTAAAAGTCCCTGTTTATGTTTTAGTTTTAATATTATAAGCTACAGTAGCAGGAAAAGGAACCCATTTGATGTATTCTTGAGATGCTCAAATTGGAACATTAGAAATAACCAGATATTGCCAATGTGCTGGCATTTAGCTGCTTTTAGTCCACCCTACTCTATATAAAGCTAAAAAAAAAAGTTTTTGCTATGCATTCACTTTAAAAGTCCCAATGTATTTTGGTTTTAAGATGATAAGCTACAGTACCAAGAAAATTAGCCAATTTGCCGTTGTATTCTTGAGATTGTCAAACGGAAACAATAGAAATAGCCAGATATTGCCAGTGTGCTGGCATTTAACGCTTTGCATTATATACTCAGCTCTCTGCTACTACAACAGCAATTTATCGTGATGGTGGAAACACAAAAGATTCTTTGTAAACTATATTTAATATACCAGTAATGTACCTGGCCTATCTTTGTTACCGTACGAAGGGAGGTTTAGGTTTTCATCCATCCACTCCTGCATCTTGTCCAACTTTGTGTCCCTTAACTGAAGCTGACTTGTACAAGTCCATCGACTGGGGATGAAGTGTTTTTCTCTGTAAAGTACTTTTACCCAAAGAGACAGTGAAAAGTCCCTGTAGTCTTGTCCTTGAAGTTAGATCGGATTGGTAACAATGCTGATGTTTTGTTAGCATTTACCAGCAGCATCTTGGCAGCGAGTGACCTCTGCTAGCAAGCTGAAAACATTTTCAATTTACAGGCTCAAGTATTTATGCTGTCTTTGGATCTCATCCTTTTGAAAAGGTCGACCCCATAGGAATGTGCCACAAGAAAGAAATTCGGCCCCTTTGACGGACATGACCAGCTTAATAGCATAATGCTCCTGACGAGCACGCTGCAAAGGATTCCATTTTAATATTTATAGAATAAACACACACTGCTTTACGTGTACACAAGCATCTGCTGTCATTTGGCTCTGAGCAGATGTTAGACCTTTGAAATCTTATCTGATAATTAAAATACTAACAGTTAGTGTTTGAACCCAGCTGCGGGTTCTGTTTACTGTAAATTTAATTTTAATGGTACCTCTGTGAAGGTATTACATGTCTTTTTTTCACTCTCTAATGGCCACGGAGGTACATGTTCCTATTTATAATGTAAAAACTCCACTAGATACTTTGTATTGTTCAAAACATTTACAGCATTCTTAGATGGTACCAAATGATTAGTTGTTATTATTTATGAATAATCTATTTTGGTGTGCACTAATTAGCAGCAGTTTGGCTAAATAGATACTGAACAGAGTCACAAGTTGGTTTATTTATCATAACATTCATGGATACATGTGTAAAATTTAGCTCATTAGAAATGGATATATTTTAATTAAATGTTTTATAGTGGGGGGATTTATTTTCTAACACGCTGTCTTCCTATTCAGATGTTCACTACAGTATAATCAACTGTCACGTTTAAGTTTCCATAATGGCTGTTAGTATGTAAAAGTGCCTGCACAGCATATATATACAATGGTAATATCTTATTTTCATTATATATATATATATATATATATATATATATATATATATATATATATATATATATAACTGTTCAAAATTGTTGTGCTGTTAATTGATATTTGCCAGTAATTTAATATTTTTTTAGTTTTCTTTAATATGATGCGGATGATCTGGCTTTTCATGTACAGTGGATAGAAGTCCACACACCCCTGTTAAAATGTCAGGTTACAGTGTTGTAAAAAAAAAAATGAGATGAAGATAAATTATTTTAGAACTTTTTTCATCTTTAACCACTTCAGCCCCGGAAGATTTTACCTCCTTCCTGACCAGAGCACTTTTTACGATTCGGCACTGCGTCGCTTTAACTGACAATTGCGTGATCGTGCGACATTGCACCCAAACAAAATTGACGTCCTTTTTTCACAAATAGAGCTTTCTTTTGGTGGTATTTGATCATCTCTGCGGTTTTTATTTTTTTGCGCTATAAAAAAAAGCGACAATTTAGAAAAAAACATAATATTTTTACTAAAATATCCCCTAAAAATATAAAAAAATACTTTTTTTTTTCCTCAGTTTAGGCCGATATGTATTCTTCTACATATTTTTGGTAAAAAAAATCGCAATAAGCGTATATTGCTTGGTTTGCGCAGAAGTTATAGCGTCTACAAAATAGGGGATAGTTTTATGACATTTTTATTAAATTTTTTTTTTTTTTTACTAGTAATGGCGGCGATCTTTTATTTTTATCGGGATTGCGACATTATGGCAGACACATCGGACAATTTTGACACATTTTTGGGACGATTGGCATTTATACAGAGATCAGTGCTATAAAAATTTCACTCGCAGGGAGGGGGTTAACACTAGGGGGCGATCAATTAATTGTGTTCCCTAGGAGGGGATTCTGTAGGGGACTGTGTAGGGGAGATGACAGATCGCTGTTCATACTCTGTATGAACAGATGATCTGTCTCTTCTCCCCTTAGAGAACTGGAAACTGCGTGTTTCCGGCGGTCACGATCACCGCTGGGCTTGATGTGGCAATATTTGCCCACTCTTCTTTGCAAAACCACTCTAAATCTGTCAGATCTCCTGTGCACAGCCCTCTTCAGATCACCCCACAGATTTTCAATCGGATTCAGGTCTGGGCTCTGGCTTTGCCATTCCAAAACTGTAATCTTCTTCTGGTGAAGCCATTCCTTTGTTGATTTGGATGTATGCTTTGAGCTTTTTGTCATACTGAAAGATGAAGTTCCTCTTTATTTTCAGCTTTCTAGCAGAAGCCTGAAGGTTTTGTGCCAATATTGACTGGTATTTGGAACTGGTCATAATTCCCTCTACTTTGACTAAGGCCCCTTTTCCAGCTGAAGAAAAACAGTCCCAAACCATGATGCTGCCACCACCATGCTTCACGTGGGTATAGTGTTCTTTTGGTGATGTGCAGTGTTGTTTTTGCGCCAAACATATCTTGGAATTATGGCCAAAAAGTTCAACCTTGGTTTCATCAGACCATAACACATTTTCCCACGTACTTTTGGGAGACTTCAGATGTGTTTTTGCAAAATTAAGCTGGGCTTGGATGTTTTTCTAAAGAAAAGGCTTCCATCTTGCCCCTCTACCCCATAGCCCAGGCATATGAAGAATACAGGAGATTGTTCTCACATGTACCACACAGCCAGTACTTGCCAGATATTCCTGCAGCTCCTTTAATGTTGCTGTAGGCCTCTTGACAGCCTCCCTAACCAGTTTTCTTCTTGTCTTTTCATCAATTTTGGAGGAATGTGCAGGTCTTGGTAATGTCACTGTTGTGCCATATTTCCTCCACTTGACGATGACTGTCTTCACTGTGTTCCATGGTATCTAATGCCTTGGAAATTCTTTTGTACCCTTCTCCTGACTGAGAACCTTTTAACAATGAGATCCATCTGATGCTTTGGAAGCTCTCTGCAGACCATGGCTTTTGCTGTAGGATGCAACAAAGTCAGTAAAGACCTACTAGAACAGCTGACCTTTATTTGGGGTTAATCAAAGGCACTTTAAATGATGGCAGGTGAAGATTTTTTTCATAAATGAAAGTGGTTGTAAACCCTTACAAACCACTTTGACCTACAGGTAAGCCTAGATTAAGGCTTACCTGTAGGTCCAATAAATATCTCCTAAACCTACATGGTTTAGGAGATATTTCGAGAAAAAAAGGCATCGCTGTCTATGGCACATGCGCCATAGACAGCAGCGCGCAGGCGCACTGAGCATGCCGAGATCACGGCGATATGCCACTTTCGTGCGCGGGAGTGACGTCATCGCCGCTCCAGTGAATGACAGCGCTGGAGCAGCGAGACCCGGAAGTCACTCCGGGATTGATGGCGGCGGAGGAGGTCGTGGACGAGGGTCGCTTCGGGGGCTTCGTTCTCAGGTAAGTTATTCATAATGAGCTAGTATGCATAGCATACTAGCTCATTATGAATGGAGAAGGTAGTGGCGCGCAAATTTAAACTAAGTATTAAAAGACAGAGGATAACAGGTCATAGACATACATAGCCAATAAAACCTCTAAGTATATAAAATGGCATATAATAAAATAAGCAAAAAGTGCATAGAGTGGTGTGATAAAACCAAATCGTGTGATAAAAACGCAATCCTGGTTAAAAATGCATCATAAAAATCGCATGATGTGACTAAAATAACATTGCATCCAAATGAGTGTAAAAATAGTGATGAGATAAAAAAACGTGATGAAGATCTGTAAACGCATAGGTTGTGCATCCAAGGTTGTGAAAGAGGGAGTGATCCAAACGGATAAAAACAATATATCATAAAAGAGGTAAAGGAAATGCAATGATATAAAGTGCAAAAGAGTAGAGTAGACTCAGGGGTCTCATATACAAATTATAGAGGTAGATGAGTAGCAGATTCGTGCAGGTTAAATCAACCTTAAAAACTAAAACGAAAGAAATGGTGAATAGCGATTAAAAAATCGCAGGGTATGAAAGTCCAAATATAGAGTCCATATATGGCATAAGTGCAAAGTGATATTAATATCTTCTATCCAACAGGTGGCAGGCTATTAGTGCTGAGGTTTCCAGTGGTGATTAGGGATGGTCTATAAATCCTGTGCAGTGTTTCCGTGTATTTCTCTCTTGAGATCCTAAAGGGGATATGGGTGGCCCCTTACCTTACAGCTGTAAGGTTACAGCAGTGAAATATGGGTCTTTGTGGTCATAAGAGACCGTCCTCCCTGGGGTGTCTTTATGGTTTTCTCAGTGCCTTTTCCCTCTCGGCTTTCCTCCTTGTTCCAGGCAGGGGCGGGTGGGGTTGTATTGGGGGGCCTTCACCTCAAAGTGCACATAAAGTAAAATAGCCTCATAGTGTAGTATGTAAGTCATACAATGTTATTTATTATATTTAAAAACAATCAACAGATAAAAATGGGTACTCACATTCAGTCAGTGAGTACACAGACAGGGTATAAACGAGCCTCGAGCTCGTCGGCGTCACTTCCGGTAGGTCACGTGTCCCGACGCGTGTTCGTCACTTGTCACGTGACTTCATCAGGTTACATTTGTTAACTAGCTCATTATGCCTTTGCCTTGCAGGTTCCGTTTTTTTTTTCCACGGAGGCTTTACTTCCTCTTTAAAAATGACCATTGACTCTAATTCCAAAAAACGTTCGGACACTGTGTAAAATCTACATAAACACAGAATGTAATGATTTCCAAATCTCATAAACTCATTTTTTTTTTCACAATAGAAAATAAAAAAAAACATATCAAATGTTTAAACTGTGAAAATTGTACCATTTTAAGAAAAAAAAGTTTAATTTTGAAATGGATGGCAACAAAAGGTCACAAAAAAGCTGGGACATGGCCTTGTTTACCTTGTGTAGCACCCCCTCTTCATTTAACAACACTCTGTAAACATCTGGGAACTGAAGAGACCAGTTGCTGGAGTTTCGGGACAGGAATGTTGTCCCATTCTTGCCTGATGTATGATTCTAACTGCACAACAGTCCTCTGTTTTTTTCGTTCTAATTTTTGGTTTCAAGATGCACCAAATATTTTCAGTTGGTGAAACTTCTGGGCTACAGGAAGGCCAGTTAAGCACTCAGACTCTTCTACTACGAAGCCATGCTGTTGTCATAGATGTGTACCTCCCTGGTTCTAAACTGGGGCTTTAATGTAAATTTAGTTTTTGGCTGGGCTGTAGACAGCTCAGACTGATTGTACAGTTTATCTGGTCATTCACTAGTCTCAATTAGGTTGTGAATTTCTCACTGTCGCCAGTAGGTATCACTGGTACTACAGGCCAATATGAGATAGTACAACTAGGTTGCGTTATGGATATTTATTTTTCTTCAAGCCAGTTCAGTAGAAGGTTCTTGGCCACTAGTGCATTCTGGGAGAGTATATCTATTTGGGCGGGGCCATGTTATCGCTGTCTTGGTTCAGGCCCTCCTGGCCTGGGGGGTGCTGCTGAAGTGAGCTCTGTATGTAGGCCCAAAAGCCTGTCTGGGGCCTACTAATGCTGAGGTGGTCCTTATGCTGTCTTGCCTGGCATGGAAGAAGCCAAGCCATATTAAGACGACCCAGGGAAGCACCCTTACTGGAGAGAACCAGGATGAAGGCTGGTCTTTCAGGAGGGCCTGGTGACTCATTTGGAGGACACACCTACATCTAAAACGTGCATACAGTGTTGCCGGGTCGGCTTAAAGGTTCTGACACTGTGAAACTTAATCTTGTTCTACATCTGAAAATGTGTTTGCAGTATTGCTGGGTTGGCTTAAAGTTCCTGGTACTGTGAAGCTGTACTTGTTCTGGATCCCAGGAGTCTGTAAGTAATTGGTTACTGGTATCTGAGATCCCTCACCCTCTCTCCTACTACCTTCTTCCAAGTTCTACATTAAAGCTTTGAAAAGATCAAAGGTGACTGGTACCCAACTTTTGTTCAAAACTCCCCATTATAGCCATGGACTCAGCCCTGGGGTAAATGCTAGCTTGTTCTTTGCCTCTGAAGGTTGCACCCTGCCTTTAGAGGACCCAGGGGGGCGCTTGAGATGTAGTATGCAGTTTAGCATTGTCCTGCTGAAATATGCAAGGTTTTTCCTGAAATAGATGTTGTCTGGGTGGGAGCATGTGCTGCTTTAAAACCTGGATATATCTTTCAGCATTGATGTGTAAGCTACCCCTACCATATGCACTTGTAAGCAATCTTGTGAGTGTTAAATGTTTTTTCTCACCAGGTCTTGCTAGCAGGATCACCAGGTGAAAATAAAGTGAAAAATGCCTAAAATAAACTAATGCAGCCACTACATCTAATAATTGGTAATCTGCAATGTTATACATTTTAGTTTGAGGGTTTAATACCAATTTAATATGGCCTATTTTAGGGATAATGACAGTTATTACCTTTTTGTTTTATGAAGATTTAGGGAAGTGTTGAAACATTGTTTCTTGGAAGGTTTGCCATGACTCCACACACAGATTTTGAATCTGTATAATGATCCTGTAGAAAAATCAGTAGTGCAGTAACTCATAGTAGCCATTCGATCATCATGTTTATAAAGTGAAATGTGATTGGTTGCAGTGGGCGCTTTAGTGCGCTTTGGATGTCCTCACTGTGCTTTTCACTGGTTTGTTAAATGGAATTTTCACTTTCAGCATCTATCATGTTTTTGTCTATACCCTTTTTTTACTCCCAGGCTCCCCCCCCAAAAAATTAAAAGCCAACAGCTACAAATACTGTAGCTGATGACTTTTAGTATAAAACTTGTCTGCCCCTGGATCCAGCAATGTTCTCATTCCGGCTCAGTTTGCTGCAGCAATCTAAGCTGGAAGTCGGAGTGGGTACCTGTCAAAACCAAAAAGTGCCAAATGTGGCAGTGGAGGGTGCAAACGAGCAGAGCTTCCCCTTTTGGGTGGAGCTCCACTTTTCAACTAAACTCCATTTTACTTGCTTCTATGTACAAGCTCCATTCCTGTACTGAAGTTACTTACTCCAATTTCACTTCACGCAGTGAGCTTCTCACATTGTGCATTAGAAGCTGCAGCAACTCATATGGCGCACATCTCATTTGTTGGGTGGAGGACATTCAATATCAACTAGATATTTCCTCCCCAGCATGAGTATGCCTGGTCCTTGCCTTTCACTGGATTTTTAGTTAATTCCCACATGTGATGCTAAGCCTCCATGATTGAATTAACTAGAGCTGTTTGCAAATGCAACCTGCCTGGAAACCCTGCTTCTCCAAGCGAACACCCACCCATCAAGGTATTTTGAAATTTGCATATTTCCTCTGAAGAGTCAACCCACTGCTTTCATCAGGGTTGAGGGCACTTGAGTGGAGTACAGAGGCAGAGTGCTGGGGTGTTTTTAAGAATCTATGTACAACAGGTTTTATAAAAAGTGTCATTAGCATGTTGATGAGGGGGATGCAGGAACCAGGGAAGGCAAAACATAAGAGGGTTAAACTTCAGCTTTAATATGTTGTTGGTTGGTGGTTTGTTGTTGTTTGTGATTTACATCCACAGTGTACATTTTTTTTTTTCCGATTAAACCCTGTATAAGTGGCAGTAGTTTTAAGTCAGAAATCTGCATTAGTATTGCTGGCAAGTCATATACCTTGCAAAAAAGTATACTGTACAACTTTAAAGTGATTGTAAAGTCAAATTTTTCTGTATAAAAATAACAAACATGTTATACTTACCTGCTCTGTTGCAGTGGATTTGGACAGAGCAGCACGGATATTTCTTCTCGGGGTCCCACTTCTGTGATCCTGGCCCCTCCCTACTGTTGAGTGCCCCACAGCAAGCAACTTTCTATGGGGGAACCCGAGCCGGGTCACAGCTCCCTGTGTCCTGGCCCCACCCCCTCTCTCCACTTATTGGCTACATGACTTTGATTGACAGCAGCGGGAGACAATGGTGCCTCTGCTGTGTCTCAGCCAATCAGTAGGGAGAATCTCAGGCAGCTGAGACACTCATGGACATTGTTGGACAGAGAGGGACCTCAGGTAAGTGTTAGGGGGGCTGCTGCACACAGGTTTTTTTTTTTTTTTTATCTCAATGCATTCTAAAAAATCTTCTGACTTTACAATCCCTTTAAGCTGCTGGAAGTTTAATTCAATCGGTTCAGGTTTTCCGCATTCCGAAATGCTTGATTCTTATAGTTTTCCATGGATATAATTAGAAAATAATCATTAGACACAGTTGAATTTGTATAGTGCTCCCTGCTTGCTGTGCATGCAAGGACAATATGCAAAAGGCATTAAAAAAGAAAATCATTGTTTTACTAAGAAACACTTCTAATGTATAATTCTGAATGACAGGCAAAATGTATGCATTTGATAAAATTCAAAACTAACCAGATATGATGCCATTCTTCCATGCTAAATAAGAGAAAAGATTTTCCCTTAAACATGGACAAATGGGGGGGGGGGGGATTAACTAAAATTGGAACATGCAAAATCTGGTGCCGTTTTGCATAGAAACCAATCAGCTTCCAGGTTTTATTGTTCAAAGCTTAATTGAACAAGCTAAAGCTAGAAGCTAATTGGCTATAATGCACAACTGCACCAGATTCAGGTTTAGTAAATCTCCCCCATAAGGTCCATAATGTTGCATTTTATCTAAATTATATAATTATAAAAAAAAAAAAAATGACAGAACAAAATGCCCTGTCCAGAAGAGCTTACAATCTGAAGAAACACTATGAGCTGGACAGCAGAACTGAGCATTTGAGGGTATTATATTAGTAATTATTTGGTATGTATCATGAAAATAGCTGTGGCTACAGCGCACTCTCTCCCAGACTTTTAGATTGTAGATTACTTACAGTTGTTATTATATTCATGTAGAGGAGAAGTAAGGAGCAGCTTAATTTACAGGTGATTAAGTCTTCAATCTACTGTGCAGATCACTTATCACCAGTCCAGTAACAGACAGGAAGGTGATCAGAGAAGTAGACTTTCCTCTGAGGTTAAGCTTTTATTTTAAAATCAAGCCCCTTTAAAAGTCATATTTATCTGCTATGTGATGCATGAAATCTACTTTCTGTTTTAGGACGGCAAATGACTCTTGACCCCTTCAGTGTAGATACAATGTGACCTTTCTTCTGTCACCTGGTTTTTCTATGAATTTTTATTACAAGGCTCCTCTTCCTTTTTTTTTTTTTTTCCTTTTTTAAAAAAGCTAAGCCTTCAACAAATTGCTTGACACAGATGAGATGAAGTTGGTGAAGTAGTGTTAGGTAAGTTTTACAACCAGCATGTGTGCTGCAGAATAGTACAACACCAGTGCCCTACAATGTCATACACCACTAGCTGCTGAGCTTACTATTGGATAAATACATCATTTTATGGAACATTGATTGTTCTATAAACCCAATGGAGTATTATGCTCTATGATCAAACCATTTAGATTGTGTGTAGAGCACAGAAAATGCCATATTCAGGATGGTACTAAAAGTGCCATTTGTGTATTTTATGGATGTCATTACAGGGGAAACTTCTCTCTGTAGACCCTGTTTACGGCAAAATTTTTTAGCATGTAATGACATTTTTCATTCACAACGTATGCCTCCGAGAGAGGGGGGCCCTTGTTTTATTTGTTTCATTCGCATTTACTGCACAAATTCTGTACATTTTAATTAAATGTGCGCTTAACAAAAGCATAAAGTATTTATTCCGTGAATTCCGTCTTAGGGGAAGAAAAATAATGACAGTGAATAAAGAACAACACACAGCGTTTGCCAGGTACATGCTCCTCTCCCCCTCCTTCATGAAGCAAAAATGAAGGAGGCTTTTTGAAGAGTTGTAAAAGGGGGGGAATATTAAATTGCAGTTTAATTCCATCCAAGCTGGCATGATATGCTTGAGCCATATTTAGGACGAGATGGAAAGAAAATGCAAATCTGAACTTCATGTTTAAAAATCATGCCATTTGTAGGTTAAAGAAAAAAGGGGGGTTAAAATATTCACTAAAGACTAAAGTTGATAAATAACAGTTCTGCAAAAGAGACAGATTTCTTGGAAAGGGACCAGGTCGCTGTTCACTGCATCCCTCGAAATGAAACACCTCTTTAGTAGTCTTTCTGAATTATAACTGTCGCTTCACAATCACTTCCAGCTTAAAAGAAACACAGGACAGGGAAATTACCATAAATCTTGGTTTCATGAGTCAGGCTATGGCATCAAATCTTGTTGTCTGAATGCTATGGTACGTAACTCCTAGATTTATCCATTGTGTTTATGGTAGTACCTTACAGACAGAAGTTAACAATAATCAATAAATAACAGAACAAGATGTAGTCTTTTAGCCTTGATTGGCCCCTTCCTGCTTTCCTTGGTATCCTATTGGTTACAAAATGCAATGAGTGGCTGCACTAGTAAACAAAGAGCTGGTAAAAGGGGAAAGGGTTGGTCACAATGCAACTATTAGCAATCTGGTCACTGTTTGCTCTATTTCACCTTTTGAGCAGTTTGAAAACAAGTTAAACTAACCTGTGAGGACTTGGAGCAATAATAGCTAGGTTTTGATCAATGGTAGGCTTCACATTAAGGATTAGTATTTTGTATAAAACATGTCAGGGGTTGTAAAGCTTGGTAAACAAAGGGTCAGTTCAGCATCTGCCAGACTGTTTAGGGGTGCTGAACTGGCCAGTGGGAGTAAAAAAAATGATCCAGCATCAGCGGTCGTTGGGTGTAAAAAAAGAAAAAAAATGCCCCAGCATTCGTCAATAAGAAGGAGCAAAAAATTTGACTGCATTGGTCAGTGGGAGTAAAAAAATACTTTCCTGGCAGGAATAATGCCCCATCATTGGTGCCAATGGAAGGAATAATGCCCCAATCATTGATGCCATTTGAAGGAATAGTGCCCTATTGTCAGTGGGAATCCGTGTCCCATTGTTGGATTCATTTGCTGACATAATGTCCCGTCAGTGGGAATAGGAAAGCTTACCTCCAGCACTGGTGTTAAATGGTCTCTTACCTTTGTATATGCTCCATGTACCATGCTACTCTTCTACTATGCATGTTTGTCAGGCAGGAGGTCAGTCCACTCCACAGTGCTGGCTAAAGGTACATTGTTGGGTGCTAGAAGGTTCTGTTTTCCAGCACTCACTGCTACTTCAAATACAGTGGTTTGGCATGTAATGAGAAATTCCTGAGTTGCACTGGCCAGTAAACAGCGAGCAGCGGGCCATAACCAGTGGGCCAGCTATAGTTTTAAGGATCTCTGATATACATATTAGGTCTGGAGCATCTATATATTTTTTTTATTTTGTACAAACCTCTCGTTTAGAGTTTTACATTTATTTTATTTCAGCTACCTTTCACAGATTTTCTCCTGTACAGAATTATAAAATACAGGGCAAGAGCAAAATAATTACACCTGGATGTATAAAGCTTGTGACTAATGTGGTTTATCTTAAAAGAATTCCTGTTTATTAGTCCTTCAAGTTAAATTCAGAATAGTTCTTTTACTGTTCACCAATTAAATTAACTTTACTACTAAAGAGACATAGGAGTTTGGAAATATTGTATGGATATTAAACAAGGGGACTGGCATTTCTTTAAAGTGTATCTGAACCAAAAAACTAAAAATATATTGCAGATTACCAATTCATAGATGTGGTAGGTGCATTATTATTTTTTTTCATGCTACGTACAAAAAATACAGCAAGCACAGGAAATAACTGTTGATTTTTGTAAAAAATTCTGTCTCTTTGTCACTTTCTGTGAACTGAAAAGATAGCATAAACAGTGTTTGTAAACTAGTAGTCCCATTAATCCACCATGTGATGGAGATGAAAAAAGGCAGACACTTTTTTGTCCAGCTGGTATGACAACCATGGCTTATTCAATATTTATTTACCATAGAGTAGTGAGTGCAGACTTAATCAAGCAAGTGAAAATTAATGGGGAAAAAAGTCTGAAAAAAATAAAATGGCTTATGCTATTGCTGCTTTGTTTGTATAGTTGCAATTTTCAGCCATATCATCCTGTTCTTGCCTCACTAACTAGTCAGATTACCGCAGCAAACTGTGCCACACCATGCATGTCTTGGTGCATTGTGGTGCCATTCAAAATTCACAAAGCCAACACACTTGCTTTGTAGTGTGCCGCAATACGTCAACACACTACCAAGCATTGCAGTTTCCCTTGTGCAGGGTTGCATAACTGGTGTGATCCTGTCTGAACAATGCAGGAGAATTTACAGTGATTATATTTTATTCACATGGTTATAAAAAAAAGTTGCTTCAACTACTCAAGTACTGCTGGCACTCTTATGGTATGTCCAAATACCTGCTACTTTGTTGGACAGCTTGGTCATATAAATGTGGAGAAAAATAAATTAATATTCCAAATACTGCCAACACATAAAACTGTATACAGTTATGAGAAAAACATTGTTTTGTGATCATGTTCCCTGAATGCAAACTTGGGACTATAAAAAAACAACAAGACCTCTCACAAGAAGGTCTGACTGTTGTGGTATACCCTGGGGACCCAAAAAAACAGGAGACTGATATGTCTATAGCTTCTGTGTTGGCAGGCTTTGCCCAATGTTGTCTGTGCCTTACCATTAATAGCGAGGCTCCCCATAACAGTGATCGCGAGATCAGGACGGGAGAGAAGCTGGGCAGAATTGGCATTTGTTTGAATGGGTCTTTGTGTGCATTTGTACACTTCATTTTAAAGCCGGGTACACACAGCAGAAGACATTAACCGATTAAAAAAAAAAAAAACCTCCGAAATTCTACCTGTGAGTATGTTAGTCTGTTCGACAGAAGCCGTCCATGAATGCTGGAAAACCAGCAACCGACTGACTCCCGATCAGCGCTCTCAGCCAATTACAGAGAGCACTAATCGGAGTGTTCTGGGGGGGGGGTCCCCCTGTCAGAACACAACAGCTCAGCGTGGGAGATCGTACTAACCTTGCATGGTTAGTACAGTGTCTCTGACCGAAGTTGTCAGATTTTATTTGTGCAACCCAACTGTTAGTGTGTACCCGGCTTAATGGGCTGCGGGACCATTGATCAGAAACTCAGATTAAAGTGTTGTATCAAAGTAAAGTACTTATTAAAGTACAATAAAAGCAAAACGTTTTTTTTAGCTTTGGATAGAGTGGAGACAGGTCTAGAACACCTTCACAAGATTCGCCATCTTGTGTGACCATTTTCAAAAATAAAAGAAAATACGAGATTTTGAGTTGTCCCTGGAACAGTAATGGAGGGGGGCACTAGTTCTGGTGACCCTGAAGACAACCAGGGATTCACTCACTTTTAAGGGATTTTCTCTCTCTGCCTGTTTTGGTTATGGAACAGAAATTGAGGGGAAATCTCCCAATTGGACAAAGATGGCAAAAATAAAACAAACAATCAAACTCAAAAAAAAGTTGCCTTTAGTTCTACTGTAAGCAAAACTACAGGTTCACTTTACACTTTAAATATTTATATATGTCTGTACATTTAGTATTTGTACTGTATTTGAGTTACATTGAGAAACTGAATTGATCAACGATGCTTTCACCCATCATTCTGAAGGCTATGGACATCATATTGTAGTTTTCGACAAACTCAGCAGAGCACATTAGCAGTATTTTGTGGGTTGAAATAATAGCCTTAAAATGACATTGCGGTGCAAATGTAAACTTGCACGACAGCCTAACATTCTTTCAAATGACTCTTCAACCTCTTCAAAGCTCAGCATTAATTCATTAAAGTTGAAATGGAAGATTCTTCAGTGGGCAAATTCTTTACAATCTGATTGAGGCTGTTATATTTTATAGGAGCAATTTTTCAAAGCTCTACTGACAGCACTTGAAGTTATTAAATTGCTGAATCAAAAGATGGACCTGCAATCACATTTATGAACTGTGATGGAATAGCTGGGGCTGCACGAAGCCGAGGTTAAGATGTTTGAGTAGTTAAGCTTCATCACACCTCTCAGTGACAGCAGTATTTACCCTTGTAGTTTACTTTAATGGCCTGGCAGTGGCTTAACTCATCTTTGGATTCAAATAGATTAAGTAAGCTGTTCAGAATGAGATAATTATTAGAGCTCCAATATCTGCAGTAGATACCTCTGCACCCAGGAGATACAGGATATGCCATTTCGCCTTTCAGGTTACAAGGTGATTTTTAACTTGCTGATAGAGAATTGCACTTCATTGAAAATATGGTTTTGAATAGGAATGGTTAAGGCAGAGCACCTTCCATCATACATTTAAATGGATGAAATAACTTTTCTCTGTGATCCTAATGCACAATATTTGTTGAGCCCTATAAATTTCCTGAATCCTGAAGCAAAGTAGCATCTCGGAAAATGGGAGCAGGGAATTATTAACCTTCACATTATGGAGATGTGATTCACTGAGAGAGGAAACATGGAAATGTTTCATTGGTGTCACTGACTATTCTTAAATATGTTCAAAGTATGAAAGAAACTGTTCTACTGTCAATTCGCTTTCTGCGTGGCAAGTAGTGCTAGTGACTAATCAAAAAGGGATTTCTTTCTAATGAATACCTTGAAGTGTATCGCATTATAAACATGTTCCTATTTGATACATATTTCCAAAGATTTGTCAGTAGTTATGGAAGCATACTCACGCTATTTCTGGATAGCTGAGGCACTTATAATTTAGTGTAATTACAACCAAGATTTCTTTAAGGGTGGTTAAAAGGCATTTAGGCTTGGGATCCAATTAGGTTAACTTTTTAAAGTTAACTAATGATTACTATTAGGTTAGATGTTGGGATGGGGGGATTTTAAAAGAAATTTGAATGAAGTATGAAAATTGACACCCTTGCCCTTATCTTAAAATTATAGTTCCATGGCTGTTATGCTGATCCAAGGGCTTTAGTACTTTGAGTCAATATCTAGATGTATGTATACAGATTTGGAATCCTAGTTGGACCCTTACTCTTTAAGTTGTATACCCCTTCCAGCTCAGTGACTCGCAATGTACCAAGGCCAGAAAATTACCCGAAATTAGCATTTTCAGAACCAGGTCATTAATAGTCGGTTTCTCCCAGTATAGGTTTCTCTCAGCTAGGTTTCTCTCAGCTAGGTTTCTCTCAGTATAGGTTTTTTTTAACCACTTCAATACCGCACTCTTATACACCCTTCCTGCCCAGGCCAATTTACAGCTTTCAGTGCTGTCACACTTGGAATGAAAATTGCACGGTCATGAAATGTTTATCATTTTTTTGCACACAAATTGAGTTTTCTTTCAGTAGTATTTAATTACTACTGGGTTTTTTGTATTTTTTGCTAAATAAACGAAAAAAAGACTGAAAAATTTTGAAAAAAAAATTGTTTATCCTTTTTTCTGTTTATAGTATTTTGCAAATAAATAATCTTTCTTCAAAAATTTTAGGCCAAAATGTATACTGCTACATTTCTTTGGTAAAAATAACACAAATCGTATGTTATTTAGTCTGTAGGAAAGTTATAGAGTCCACAAACAATGGTGTGTGTGTGTGTGTGTGTGTATATATATATATATATATATATATATATATATATATATATATATATATATATATATATATATATATATATATTATATATATATATATATATATAGGTAGGTTGTCAGTACATCGGGGCTGATCATTTTCCTATCTCATTTCTTGAGGCCCAAAAAATCCAAAATACAAATTTTTAGTAGTTGTAATTTTTTGGAAAATTAGGGCATTTAAAAAAAATGTACATACTGTCACCAGTACAGTACAGCGTCATCATATAACTGGTGTGGCGATGATCAGCGACACTAGTGATAGTACTTCATGTAAAATATATATATATATTTTTTTTAACTACTTAAGCCCCGAACCAATTTGCAGCCAAAGGACCAGGCCCCTTTTTTGCGATTCATCGATTTAACTGACAATTGCGCGGTCGTGCAACGTGGCTCCCAAACAAAAATTGGCGTCCTTTTTTTCCCCACAAATAGATCTTTTGGTGGTATTTGATCACCTCTGTGGTTTTTGCGCTATAAACAAAAATAGAGCGACAATTTTGAAAAAAATTCAATATTTTTTACTTTTTGCTATAATAAATATCCCCAAAAATATATATATTTTTTGTCCTCAGTTTAGGCTGATACGTATTCTTCTACATATTTTTGGTAAAAAAAATCGCAATTAGCGATTATTGATTGGTTTGCGCAAAAGTTATAGCGCATAATGGCATGCACATCGGACATTTTTGACACATTTTTGACACCATTGTTATTTATACAGCAATCAGTGCTATTTAAATGCACTGATTCCTGTGTAAATGACACTGGCAGTGAATGAGTTAACCACTAGGGGGCGGGGAGGGGTTAAGTGTGTGTGTTTTTTTTAACTGTAGGGGGCGTGGCTTGGAGTCTGACGTCACTGATCGTCTTTCCCTATAACAGGGAACAGACGATCAGTGGCAGGCTCAGTAGGAAGCACGGGGAGAGGTTTGTTTAAGATGCAAATTAGGGACACTGGACAGCCGCATGGATAGAGGGAGAGAGACTTAAAACAATGAATTTTTCTTTTTTTTTTTTTTTTTTTTTTTTTTTTTTGTTTTTTTTTTTTTTATTTTTGTTTGTTTTTTTTTTTTTTTTTTTTTTTTTTTTTTTTTTTTTTTTTTTTCAGTGTGATTTTTTTTTTTTATTTTTTTTTTTTTTTTGTTGATTGTTTTTTTTTTGGGTTGTTTGAATTTTTTTTAGTGTGTGGGGGGGGGGGGGGGGGGGGGGGGGGGGGGGGGGGGGGGGGGGGGGTTGGGGGTGGGGGGGGGGGGGGGGGGGGGGGGGGGGGGGATATAGGGTGTGGGGGGGGGTTGTGTGGGGATGGATGGTGAGTGTTGATGGTGGGGGGGGGGGGGGGGGGGGGGGGGTGGGGGGGGGGTGGGGGGTGGGGGGGGGGTGTGGGGGGGGGTGGATCTTTTACAAGATTCGCCATCTTGTTGACACTAGTTCTTTTGACAAAAATAAAAAGTGAAAGAAAATACGAGATTTTGATGTCATTCCAAGAAAAATTCAAAAGCCTTTATTGGTAAAATATTGAATCACTCAAAAATAGGGTCACAGAAAAATTCAAAAGCCTTTATTGGTAAAATATTGAATCACTCAAAAATAGGTCACAGCAAAGCTGAAACATTGCTAAGGCGTTTCACCCTACCAAGAGTGTTTACTCATAGCTATGAGTAAGCACTCTTGGTAGGGTGAAACGCGTTAGCTATTTTCCAGCTTTGCCGTGACCTATTTTTGTGTAATTCAATATTTTACCAATAAAGGCTTTTGAATTTTTCTTGGAGTGTGGCTGTCCAGTGTCCCTAATTTGCATCTTCATCAGCTTGTGCCGTGCCTGCACCTAGGTTCTCCAATAATAGGAACAGCTGTGAGTTTGAGTTTGGGTGGATCATCCTGGAGCGGTGGATCTCTCCATACTACTGAATTTCTGGAGAGGTTTGTTTACACAGACCTCTCCTCGTTCTTCAGCTCTGTGACCCGACCGCGGGACACCGACGGCGATCGGGTCCGCTGGTCCCACGGCCACAGAGCTCAGGACCGGGTCGCGAGCGCACCGCCGGCGACCCACGGCTGGGCACTTAAAAGAGGACGTACAGGTACGTGCTTGTGCCCAGCCGTGCCATTCTGCCGACGTATATCGGCGTGAAGCGGTCCTTAAGTGGTTAATATTTCTTATTTTTTGTTACATTTTTTCTTTTACCATAGTAACACTGTACTACTCTGGGGAGCCGATCGTGATTTTTTTTTTTTTTTTTACACACTATAAGCAACCATTTTTTATGAATAAAAACTATTCATTCAGTGTTTACTGTTGTGATTAGCTGTGATTGGCCACAGCTAGTCTCATGGTACAGATGGGCTGTGATTGGCCATCTGTACCATGTGATGACTGTGACCAACCACAGATCTCATCACAATAATACACAACGAGAGGCATGGATCAAAGCCTTTCATTGTGTACAATTGTCATACGATCTGCTGTGGTTGACCACAGAGATCACATGGTACCAGCTGGTACAGTGGGTGACAGATTGCCCCGGAGCACGGCCCATGGGGCGCGTGAGAGGTGCGATCCTGGGAGGATGTCTTATAATGATCTCCCAGAATAACAAGGCTCATGCTTGCCCGTCATATTACAGTAGGCCAGGTGAGAGGGGGTTAAAGAAAGCCTGTGCTTTTTCATTCAGGGATAAGCTACAGGTTTGCTTTACTGTTCTAATCTCAGCACCACAGTCCAGTAGAGCTGAGGACTTTCCCCTTGCTCCTATATGACCATGTTGGCCAATCACCAAATACCAAACTGTCACATGAGAGTAAAGGGAGTGAGTCATATGCTCCTCCAAACTGGAAAGTTATGGGTAATTTTTTCACACCTGGCAGCTGAACAAGTTGGAGTGAAGGAAATGTTAGTATCTGGGTAGACCTGTGGCTTTCCCTATATGGGAAAAGTGCAAGTTTGCTTTGAGGAGCTATAGCATTTTTTTTTGCATAGGTAAAGCATTTGTTACCCCAACACTTCATATTCCTGATATGTGCCTGCTGTACCATGTCATTTTATAAGAAAGTATCCTGTTCTCTTTGTATTGCTTCCTTTATGTGAAATCACTGGTGTTCCTGATAGTTCCTCTACTTTCCTATTAAAAACTGACCACAACAAGCAGGAGAGCACACCGTGGTCAGTTCTCTAGCTATGCTTGGAACTCGGTATGCTCTCCTCCAATAATCAGGCTTGTGCTGACGTGCAGTGGGCATAGCTATACTGCCAAGCTCAGTGTGCTGTTGCTCCCCCCCCCCCCCCCAGCTCTTATGCAGCTGACAGCAGAGGGAATGTGATCATTTATTTTAAAAAAAGGGAAAAAAGGTTTTTAAAAGTTATTTATTTATATCTATACACAAATGTTTTGCCTTTCATTTCTATTTTAAACTGAATGGATTGTTTAAAATAGAAATGAAATGCAAAACATTTGTGTTTAGATATAAATAAAAAAACTTTAAATACCTTTTATACATTTGTGATAGTTTACAATCACTTTAAATTGGTCCAGCTTGGACCAATGTAAGTATGCATAGGCCTATTGGTATGAAATTTTCACCGCATATCGGTAACAACCTATGCAATCTATACAAAGAAACCAAAACAAATGAGTTCAGAAATTAGGTTATGTGTAATGGAATGAAACGGAAAAATTATTAAACACATGAAGACAGGGAGGTGCAAAAAGGTGTGGAGAGCTAAGACACCAGCTGAAATCTATCAGTAATTAGAAAGCAATCCTGCCCCCTTGTCAGTGCAAATTAATATCAGCTGATTCAGTCTCAACTGATGGCCTATAAAAAGGTGTCTCATTACCAAGGTGTCACACAAGAAACTTTGCATAATGGGTAAAAGCAAAGAGCTCTCTCAAGACCTTCACAATCGTATTGTTGCAAAACATACTGATGTCATTGGTTACAGAAGGATTTCTAAACTTCTGAATGTTCCAGTGAGAACTGTTTGGGCGACAATCCGGAAGTGAAAAAAAACATTATTTCACCATAAACCAGCCACAATTAGGTGCTCCTAGCAAGATTTTTGACAGGAGTGAAAAGAATTATGAGAAGAGTTGTCCAAGAGCCAAGGGCCACATGTGGAGAGCTCAAGAAAGACCTGGAATTAGCAGGTACAATTGTTTCAAAGAAAATAATAAGTAATGCACTCAACCACCATGGCCTGTATGCACGCTCACCACGCAAGACTCCATTGCTGAAGAAAAAGCATGTTGAAGCTCGTTTAAGGTTTGCTGCATAACATTTAGACAAGCCTGTGAAATACTGGGAGAAAATAGTCTGGTCAGATGAGACCAAAATTGAACTCTTTGGATGCCGCAATACACACTATGTTTGGAGGTCAAATGGCACATCACCCCAAAAACCCCTTACCAACGGTGATGTTTGAAGATAGGAACATCATGGTGTGGGGCTGTTTTTCTGCAGAGCGTACTGGCAAACTTAATTTTATTGCAGGAAGGATGAATGGAAACATGTACCAAGATATTCTTGATATAAATCTGCTGCCATTTACCAGGATGATGAAGAGGAAACGAGGATGGACTTTCCAGCAAGACAATGGTCCCAAACACAAAGCCAAGGAAACTCTCAATTGGTTTCAAATACAGAAAATAAAGCTACTAGAATGGCCCAGCCAATCACCTGACTTGAATCCACTAGAAAATCTATGTAAAGAACTAAAGATCAGAGTTCATAAAAGAGGCCCACGAAACCTTCAAGATTTGATGGCTGTTTGTGTGGCAGAATGGGCCAACATGACACCTGAGCCACACATGCGACTAGTTTCTCCATACTGGAGGTGTCTTGAAGCTGTTATTACCAACAAAGGATTTAGTACGAAGTATTAAATACATTTCAGTTAGCGTGTTCAATACTTTTTCTGTGTGTCATTCCATTTTATTACACATTACTTAATTTCTGAACTTATTTGTTTTGGTTCCTTTGCATGTAGGGATTCCATGGGTTATTATTGGCATGTGGTGAAAATGTCATGTCAATAGCACCTTTAGAAATATATTTATCTAGAAAAATGATGATGTGTCCAATACATTTTTTTACCCACAGTGTGTGTTTATGTATGTATGTGTGTATATATGTATGTGTGTGTGTGTGTGTGTGTATATATATATATATATATATATATATATATATATATATAATATATAATTTTTTTTTTATTTTTTTTCAGTATGGCTGTGCAAAGAGCAGTCTAGTAGAACCTCTGACAGTAGTAAACCCAAATTCCTAAATGGTTACCACAGGTTACTGCACAGGATCATTGCATTGCCTTACTGAATATCTCCAATTAGGTTTAAAAGTTAAACGTGGTATTTAACCACTTGCCGACCGTGTCACGCAGATATACTACGGCACAATGGCACTTCTGGGTGAAATCCCGTACGGGTGCGTTTTTGGCCACCAGAGGGCGCGTGCTCCGGAGGTGCGTGCCTTCTGCACAGCGGGGGAACATGTGCACGAGTGCCAGCATGGGGATTTGTGTGTGTAAACACACAAATCCCTGTGCTGTCAGAGGAGAGGAGCCCATATAGTAACTTCCTTCTAAGTAGGAAAAACTATAAGGCTCCTCTCTTAGTCACTCCCTTCCCCACACAGTTAGAACATGCTGAGGGAACACACATTTAACCCCTTGATTGCCCCCTAGTGTTAACCCCTTCCCTGCCAGTGACATTTACACAGTAATCCGTGCATTTTTATAGCACTGATCGCTGTATAAATGCCAATGGTCCTAAAAAAAGTGTAAAGTGTCTGACTGTCCATCGCAGTGTTGCAGTATTGCTAAAAATCGCAGATCACGCCTTTACTAGTGTAATTTTTTTTTTTTTTAAATGCCATAAATCTTTCCCATAGTTTGCAGACGCTATAACTTTTGCGCAAACCGATCAATATACGCTTATTATATGTAGAAGAATATATATTGGCCTAAACCTATGAGGAAATTTTTTTTTTTAAACTTTTGGGGATATTTATTATATCAAAAGGTAGAAGTAAAAAATATTGCTTTTTTAAAAAAAAAAAAATCAAAATTTTCGCTGTTTTTTTGTTTATAGCGCAAAAAATAAAAGAGGTGATCAAATACCACTGGGAAAAAAAGACGCAAATTTTGTTTGGGTACGGCGTCGAACGCAATTGTCAGTTAAAAGCGACACAGTGCCAAATTGTAAAAAGTGTTCTGGTCAGGAAGGGGATAAAATCTTCCGGGGCTGAAGCAGTTAAAGCAACCCAAAAATAATGCCTGCTGAGAAACCACTAATTTCCAATTTCTGGCTGTGATTGGTTTATTTTCTTTTCACCCTTGTAATATTTCTCACCTGCTCCAACACAGGACACACTTTGCCAGTGGAAAATACTGATACCACAGTGTGTGCTGCTGCAGCAAACTATTCAACAGTATTGTACCAGCTATACTGTCTAATATTACCTCAAAACTATTTAACACCTTGAAAATTTTTCTTCTCCCCTATCTTTTCCCATGACAGCCACTTGAAAGATAGAAATTAAAGAAATTAGTTTATAACATCTGTTTTGATAACTTTACCAGTTAAGATGAATGGGAAATGTACTTGAGATGTGTTTACCTACTATATAAATGTTATCAGTACCTCTGATTAAGAGATGCTGTAGCAAGATTTGAAAGTGAATTTGTTGTATATAAATTAAAAGAAATAGAGTTGCAGGACTGATCTTTTCTTTTCTTCCAATGCACTAAAACTTTATGACTGTTAGGATCCAATTGTAGCCACAGACAACACAGAGTATTAATTCAGCTGTATACAATGTGGTGGTATGAGTAGGGACTAATGGCCTAAGAAAAAAAAGGAATTGCAGTATTGAACATACTCTTGCTGCTTTTGGGCCTGAGGCTTGATTCACACCTATGCATTTTTTGTGCTTTTTGCATTTTGCAGATTTGCACTACAGCCCATTTAATATGGTTTCTAATGGAACACATTCTGTAGAGCAAATCTGCAAAATGCAAAAAGCACTAAAAATGCATAGGTGTGAATCCAGCCTTAATGCGGGCTGATTATACATTGTGTACTTACTATGGACATAGTGTTGACAAAGTCATGCATCTTCTTTGTCAGTTGTATTATATTTGGGTTGCTTTGTTTTTTGATGCATACATTTTGTAGTCATTGTTGTCACGAATCCTGTCTATTTTTGTATAATGTACAGTATATATGGTTGGCTATGTTCTTCTGGGCTGTATGTAATCAAGACGTTTTTTTTCTTGGATCAAAAATAAATAACATAATCTTGCCAGTTTTCCTGGTTGTCTGCACACTGTGAGTTACTAAAGAAGCAACGAATGTTCACTTTACAAAGTGAATTTTCTCTTTGCTTTGGGAATGAGGTAAAGCTGTGCTGAATTCCCATTTGCAAGCAAAAAATCTCTTTATTTTTATTATTTTACATTTTCCTTACATGTGATTGTGTGTTCTTTGCAAAGTGATTTTCACATTCACTAAGGTACATAAAATTCCCTTGCAAAGTGAAAATTTGCTTTGCCAGGTGAAACAGGCTGTGCTCCTTTCAACTATTCAAGTCACATTGGGGTTGATTTACTAAAACTGGAGAGTGCAAAATCTGGCGCAGCTCTTCATAGAAATCGGTCATCTTCCAGGTTTCCAGTTAGAAGCTATGATTGGCTATAATGCACAGTTGCACCAGATTTTGCACTCTCCAGTTTTAGTAAATCAACCCCACAGTAAACTTAATGCATAACTGCACTTTCAGTGCACATCCTTTGTCTGTCCTGATCCCTGCATGCTGCACAGAAATCAAAAGGTCTTTGTATCTTAGTTTGTCCACCATGGCATGCAACCTCACAATTTCTGTTTACTTCCTGCTGCGGTCCTGAAAAAGCTTCTTGCCCCAGAAGACACTGTTGGGAGATGGGCTTTGTACTACTAGATTTTTTAAACTGACCATCTCCTATTAACTTCCTCTAATGGCAGAAAGGAATGCCTTTTTCAACAGTACAGCAGGATGAAAACAAGACGCGAGACAGTAGGACCCATTGAAAGGAACATCCTTATCTTATCTGCTAGTACAGAGTCCCCATTTTTTTGTGTTCAGTCTGTAAAAATAACAGGCAAAAGTTCTTCTTTGAAAGAATACTCTAAACTATTGCTTTGACAGCTGAAAAATGTCATTAAAATACCCTCAGTTCTCAAACTAAAGCTTTTCTGCTGCTCGGAAAACTTGAACTACCTATTTTCTTAAAAAAAATAAAAATCCCATACTAATAAAAGAGAAATCTGCTGTTTTGTAGCCTGTAATTCTCTGTCTTTGTTTTATTTAAATTTAGTCTTGTATTAGGTGCTATAATTAGAATTATCGAAAAGTTAATTTATTTCAGTAATTCAATTCAAAAAGGGAAACTCCTATAGATTTATTACACACAGAGTGATATATTTCAAGCATTTCTTTCTTTACATTTTGATGGTTATGGCTTACAGCTAGTGAAAACCCAAAATTCGGTATCTCAGGAAATTAGAATTTTAAAAAAGACCAGTATAAAAAAGGATTTTTAATACAGAAATGTTGGCTTACTGAAAAGTATGTCCATGTACAGTATAGTATGCAATACTTGGTCGAGGCTCCTTTTGCATGAATTACTGCATCCATTCGGCGTGGCATGGAGGCGATCAGCCTGTAGCACTGCTGAGGTGTTATGGAAGCCAGGTTGCTTTGATAGTGGCCTTCAGCTCGTCCGCATTGTTGGGTCTGGTGTCTCTCTGGTGTCTCTCATCTTGCTCTTGACAATACCCCACAGATTCTCTATGGGGTTTAGGTCAGACGAGTTTGCTGGCCAATCAGGCACAGTGATGCCATGGTACTAGTTATTGGTACTTTTGGCAGTGTGGGTAGCCTAGTCCTGCTGGAAAATTAAATCAGCATCTCCATAAAGCTGGTTAGCAGAGGGAAGCATGAAGTGCTCCAGAATTTCCTGTTAGAGGGCTGCACTGACTTTGGACTTGATAAAAAAACACAGTGGACCAACACCAGCAGATGACATGGCTCCCCCAATTATCACTGACTTCCAAATGAAAAGCAAAATCTACTTTCATTCCTAAAAGAGGACTTTTGGACCGCTGAGCACCAGTCCAGTCCTTTTTCGCCTTAGCCCAGGTAAGAAGCTTCTGACATCGTCTTTGGTTCAGGAGTGGCTTGACACAAGGAATGCAACAGTTGTAGCCCATGTCCTGGATACGTCTGTGTGTGGTGGCTCTTGAAGTACTGACAGCAGTCGTTGTCCACTCCTTGTGAATCTCCCCCAAATTTTTGAATGGTCTTTGCTTCACAATCCTCTCAAGGCTGTGGTTATCCCTGTTGCTTGTGCACCTTTTTCTACCACACTTTTTCCTTACACTCAACTTTCCATTAATATGCTTGGATACAGAACTCTGTGAACAGCCAGCTTCTTTAGCAATGACCTTTTGTGACTTACCCTCCTTGTGGAGGATGTAAGTGACTGTCTTCTGGACAACTGTCAAGTCAGCAGTCTTCCCCATGATTGTGTAACTTACTGAACCAGACTGAGAGACCATTTAAAGGCTCAGGAAATCTTTACAGGTGTTTTGAGTTAATGTATAACAGTATAGATCAATTAGCGCAATTAAAAACCTATCAACAGCAGCTGAACACTGAGGGTCAAATTATCAAATCCCAGATAGCAATAAAGTTAAAAAGCAGTGCAGTGCAAAAAACACAAATACTCATAATAAATTTATATTGAATAATAAAGTCCATAAAGTTCATAATAAAAATAGATGATAGAACACCACAGAGTGTCCAAATAAGTCCTTCTATGGACGAGATACAAGGTGCTCATGTGACAACCTCCACCGGTGACAATTCTAGCAGCTCACCTCATTGAATGGACCCCTGAGTAAATAAGACAGGTCACACAGACATTTCCCTCATAAGGGCATAACCACTGGATGTGCTAAACGCTGTGGGGGAGAGTACTCCTATGGTAATGAGATCCCTTGCGCTCTGACCATGAGCTCTGAATCACAGGTACATTGAATAAAAGCGGCAGAATATAGTGCTCTCTGTTTGATAAAAGCGTTTATTCAAGTAATAAAGTTGCACTTACAAGTCCAGCACTCTTCCCAGTGCAGGGTGACAAGGCAGATAACAAATCCACAAGGATCAACGATAGATGCGGGTGACATCACGCTAGTCATGTGGTTCCGTACGTGTTGCGTCCCAGGGGCGGGACTTCATCAGCGGATAAAGCACATCCAGTGATCCAGCTGTTATACCCTTATGAGGGAAATGTCTGTGTGACCTGTCTGATTTACTCAGAGGTCCATTCAATGAGGTGAGCTGCTAGAATTGTCACTGGTGGAGGTTGTCACATGAGCACCTTGAATCTCGTCCATAGAAGCACTTATTTGGACACTCTGTGGTGTGGTGTTCTATCATCTATTTTTATTATGGACTTTATTATTCATATATAATTTATCATGAGTATTTGTTTTTTGCGCTGCACTGCTTTTTACCTGTTTTGAGTTAATAAGCTAATTGGAGTGTGACACCATGAATCTACAATATTGAACTTTTTCACAATATTCTAATGTTCTGAGATAATGAATTTTGGGTTTTCACTAGCCATAAGCATCAAAATTTAAAAGAAAGAAATGCTTGAAATATATCACTCGGTGTGTAATGAATCTATATAATATATGAGTTTCACTTAAATTACTGAAATAAATTAACTTTTTGATGATATTCAAATTTTTTGTGACGCACCTGTTTAAAATTGTGTTTTTGTTTTACATGTAAGGGCTCACACTTGTGTAAACATGCATATGTTTATTTGTGCAAGGCCTATATATTCTGTATATGTTCTTGGTGTTACTAGCACTTTGTTTAGCACAGGTTGTACCTATCCAAATTGTACCCAGAGATCACTGGCAGAACTGACAGTCTGCAATTTCTTTAGGCGTCTGACAAAATATTGCCCATACCAAGTATTTAAATTCTCCTTCTGTTCATGTTTAGTTTTCCTTTGCACTCTGAAAAACTGAAAGGGATAATCTTATTGCTATGGAAAGAAATACATACTGTACACTACAAAATAGACTCCTGTTTCTGGGTGAGTGAAAACTCTCATCACAAGCACTTGAGCACAGTGTTGAATAAATGTCTTTAGCTTATTTCCTTAAATAATTCTAACATTCTTCCCAAAACACTTGTGATTAGGGATACAACTGTTTTACAATTTACCAATTTCTAACTTTTATCTTTCAGGTATTGTTTCAAAATCATTTGAATGTCGACTTAAAGGACTAGGTGCAAACTTTGTGGAAACAAATAGTCGATTCACTGCATCTACTCCACCAGAGCCTTTACCAGCCAAAGAAAACATCCGAAGCAGCAAAAAGCCAAGCCAACCGACTGAACATGTTCAGCAGGTTATTATCATTCAAGGATTTTCTGAGGAGTATGATGGAAATATCACAATCAATTCTTCTGTTGAAGAAACTGCAGCAGCTACTCTTCAGACGTTGGCTATGGCAAGTCAAGTGGCAAGAGTTGTGCATATTACTGAGGATGGCCAGGTAATTGCCACTGATCAAACCACACACATGGGAAGCATTATTCAAGGAGAAATCCTTAGCGAGCAGCTGTCTGAAGGAGCAACTCAGGTTGTGGTAGTTGAAGCACCAATGGAAGAGACAGATGTAGCTGAATCTGTTGCTATAGAGACTGTAACAGACTCCAGTGGCAATGTAGTACAGCAAGTAATGACCCAGGGTATTTTGGATGTATCACAGACTGTTCATACATCTGAGTCATCTTCTGCCCTAGATGCTCTTCTGTGTGCTGTAACAGAACTGGGAAACGTTGGAGAAGGAAGCAGGCAACAAAACACAGACAATTCTGTAATAGAGGGGTCATTGGTAAGGATGAGAAGTGAACAGGCATGTGGTGAGTCTAGTGAAGGGGAGATTCAGATGTTTGAGGAGGTAGATGAAGGTCAGCAGGAAATTGATCCAATAGGAATTGTCAGGCAAGTCATGCATTCGTCAGGCTTTGTCACTTCCCAGGATTCTGCATTCAAGAACATGGTCCAGGGGGTCCTGCAGTTTGCAGTGTGTGATTCGGCTGCTGCTGATCAGCTGATTAAAGAAGGAATTACTCAAGTTATTCTGAATGATGAAGGCACTGTGCACATGGTCTCCGCAGATGGTCCTCGCATCATTATGCACAACACCGAGGGCCATACAATAAGTCTACCAGAACAACAGATGAGATTAGTTAATTGTGGAGATGGGGAAATATCAGAGATTATTGTCACTGAAGAGTTGGCTAGAGCCATGGTCCAAAATGCCAATGGTAACTTTCAGGAAGGCACAACGCATTATATTGTAACTGAAATTCCCCAAACAGAGAAAGAGTCTAATATATATTCACATACAGTAATAACAAACAAAGACTCAAGTGACATTTTACATGCAGAAACTGTTGTGGATGGCCAGGTGCCTGTAGAGGACTCCTCACAAGAGGTCAACAGCATGGTAGTTTATGCAGAGTGCAGCTCTGAAGACTCCACTGCCAAACCTCATATGGAGCAATGAAGATTTTCAAACCACCAGTAAAGAATCGGAAAATAGTAAACGAAAATTAGACTATATTTTTTCACATAAAAGATTTTTACAAAATCAATGTATATTTTTAATCCATCCATTGCGACAAATATGTCAAATTAAATTGTTAATGGAAAAAAAAAGTGTTATATGAACTCTTCACAGAAAGAGAATTGCTAGCTGATAAGTAATCCGATAATAGCTGAGTAATTACATTGTTAAGCAGTGCTATATCACTGCCAGGGGCTACTTTACATTACTATCATGCATTATTCTTACATTATCCATTAAAGTTGTGAAACCTCTGTCATCTTTTAATACAACAGCATTTGGAGGGCTGTTTCTGGGCTTTGAGCTTTGCTTTCATGTGCATTTCTATATATAACATCAGAGCTTTTATTGATACTTGTTCTTATTGGAACAAATTGTAGAGACTACAGGAGCCTGACACTTCACAGAACTAGCTTTACATAGATTTGGGGAATGACATTTGAAGTACTGCAGTTCCCCCCCCCCCCCCTTATCAAGTTTCTTTAACGTTTTTTTTGTTTGTTTTTGTAATAGGTTCTCTTTAAAGCGGAGTTCCAACAACATAGCGACAATTTTTTTTGTCCAGTTCATATAATTACATCATAAGATACAATAATGGCAAGCATTATTCTTATGCATTGTTGGCATTTTCCATCTTGCTTGTCGGCATTCGAAGCCCACAAGCATAATCTTCCGGGATTCGGTGCTGCTGAATATCCAGCATGCACCGCCCATTCTCATGCATTCGCAGTATGCAACACTCGCATCGCAGGAAACTAATCAGGTTGCCTGGCGTCGTCTGAAGTACCCGCCCCTGTTGTGATGGTAGCAATGGCAATTATACACTGGTTGCCCTCTTTTAAAATGGTGTTGGATGACAGAATACAGGGTGTTGCCAGACACTTCTGTCATCGCGTCACTTCGGGTTTTCGAATCTCGCGATGATGAACGGCGGCGATCCACATTGACTCCTCAGAATTATAACACAGAGCTCCCAGGAGACAGTGCCGTGCAGCAAATGACAGAGATAGCCGCGGGTGGGAGGAGGAGGAAGTGATATTAAAAAGCTTACAATCATGGTAAGCTGACATAAAAAAAATAATAATGACCATTGAAGAATATTTTGCCAATGATATATAGATTAAGATTAGGTTTATAAAGTGGGTGGAACTCCGCTTTAACATTTTTACATTTTGCTGTGCTGATATAGCACATTCCAGGTGCAGCACTGATTAACCAATAGCTGCAAAAAGCTAAATTTACTAAGCTAAAGCTAGCACTTGCCACAGTGATCATTATTTTTAGCAAAGAGCCAATGAGAGCTAAAAATAAAAGCCACTTGGCTGAATCTAACAGTCATTATGGCAAATATCTTGTACATTATAACTTACTGAATTGAGAGTCATGTATCAAATTATGAGCCTCCGTTCATCTTTATTAGCCATTCAAACATTTGCTTTCGCTTTATAACCTGATTAGTAAGAATGGCAGCAGGATTTTGGATACAATTAGATTTTTTGTTTTCCAAATAAAACCAGCTGGACATAACAGTAGACATCTGAGTGATTCTTTGGACTCCTTATTTGCTAACACCAATGCAAGTAATATGGAAAAAGTGCAAATTTAATAAAGATAGTCCTACATTAAGGGACACAGCGGGCAGGTCAAGTACATTGGGTTATGCAGATGCCTTCAGGAGATTGGACATTGGTAAACAGAGCTCTAAGACAGCCTAATATAACCCCTCCCCCTCCGAGCATGTCTCAGTTTTTTGCTATTGTTTTAGTAGAATAGACGTTTTCTACATTTTTAGATAAGATTCTTCAATTGCTGCAGAGCAACTAAGGGTCATTTTGCAGCTTTCCAAATTGGCCAACACTTGGCATAGCTGTTTTTTGTCCCACTGAGAGGAAGACTTGGGCCCAGCCTGTATCGTATCTTTAAGTGCTGGGCTCTGCTAAAAGAGCTCTCTTAAACTCCCTTGGTGTAAGGTCTAAATTGGCCACAGAGTGCTTCACAGGTCCAGGGTCAGTGGTGCACCTACTGGTGAAAGCCTGTCCCTGTAGACCCCTTGGAGGGTATGCCTGCTGGAGGGGCAAAGTCTGTCTGGTATGTGCTTGATACTCTGCATGGGCTACTGTCAACACCACCACTGTCGAGTAACAGGGCTGTTCATTGCCTTTGTTGGAGCCAGCACTCTTATGAGTATATTCTCTCTCCCCTGTCAGGTATTTTATTGTGTGCTGCAACAGACCTTTTTGACCCCACAACACTTTTTTTTATAATTTGTTGCACACACCTTGTATAGGTTGCTACTCATTTTGGCACCACAGTGCATTTCAAGTTACAGTGCCCTGTAAGAGTTGCTGCAACACACACTCAGGCAGTAATCCTGCCTCTGCAAGTGCCATGTACTTCCTCTCCATCTCTGAGTTCCAGCTGGCTCTCCACAAGGTCCAGAATATCTCCTCCTTGCTTATGTGTATAGTGACAGGTCATAAATTGTATTAACCTTTCCTGCGCCTGCAGTGCTCTTGTTGGTTCCCCTTGTGAGAATCCCTTGCTTGTATAGATAGTCATAACAACAAGGTTAGCGATTCTTGCCAGCTTGCAATCCACTAACAGTTTCAGGGAGGCTTGCAGTCTAAGGGACCTGAGACTGATAGCACAGACCAGTGTGTCCTGCTTGAGTCGCAGCACTCCCTAGAGTCCTCCTTAAAGGCTAAATTCATCTTTCACATGAGCTAGCCCATGCAGACATGGGACTACAGTAGTTTAAAATACACTGTGCCTTTTATAAAACTTTTGTTTAATGCTATTTCCATACCTTTTAGTTTTTTTTTTTTTTGTCACCTATGAAATACTCCCAATGTTTACATTTCTACACCCTGGCTTATTTCTAGGACATGACAGCTGTTGAGTTGCTTGCCCCCCAGCACTGCAAGAGTGAGGACGCAGCAAGGACTTTCCAGTCTCCACCTTGATTCTCACATCACTGTAGCCCCTTTCCATCTCATACTCTGGGCTACAACAGCATGGCCACTTGGCCTCCATCTTAGAAAACAGCTAATGAAATTATCACTTTAGTTGTCTTCAAGGAAGAATACTCAATTACGGTACTATTTTTTGTAGCCCATGTCCTGAAAATAAGTGAGAGCATAGGAACGTAAGCATTGAGTATATTTTGGTCAGGATTTATGGGTAACAAGCTTATGAATCATGAAGTGGGCCTGCTGTTGCAGACTTGGGGGGTGAGTACCCCAACAACTGCTGTGTCCTGGAAATAGACAAGAATGTAGGAATGTAAACATTGGAAGTATTTCATGGGTGACAGAAAAGACCTAAACTTATGGCACTTGCCGTAAACTATATTTTTTACAAATGACTACTGGCATCCTTTAAATGCATGGGCCTTTTTATGTAGAAGGTGTGGACTTGGCCTTTAACCCCTTCAGGGCTGGCTCTATTCTCCTTATCCAGGGAGGAATTGGGAAAAATGTCAGCCATATTAAGTAACTCAGAGTGCGGGGGCCACAAACATGCATCCACACCTTCTCCCTCCAGAGTCCACCTCTGATTTTTATTTTTCCACCTCTTGAACCTATCAGGGATATTCCTCTGTCTACTGTCATCCTCAATGACTTTGTTGTGGGCATCACCTCTGTGAGGAGAGTTTCTGAGCTGGTGACATTATGCTGTAAGGAACACCCTTTCATGTGCTATACAGAAATAAGGTTGTCTTGAGGCCTAAATCCCCTTTTCTTCCAAAGGTGGTTTCTTGCTTTCCCCTTAAACAGGACATTGTTCTCCCAACTTAAAGTCCACTCCACATCATCCCAAGGAGATTTCTCTCCACTTTCTGTTATGTTATGCGCTGTCCGAGTCTACTTCTCTGCTACAGCTTCTTTTAGACAGACTTACACTTTGTAATTTTTGAGGGTCCATGCAGGAGACAAACCACTTCTTGTTTTACTATCTGCAGGTAGATTCATAAGCTCACCATTCTAGCCTGTTTATTTAAGAACAGGGTCCCACCTGTCCCTTTCAAAGCATAGTCCACTCGATCAGTTAGTTCTTCCTGGGCTTTTCAGCGTCAGACATCTTTTTCTCAGATTTGCAAAGCTGCCACCTGATATTCTGTTCACACGTTCTTCAGGCTGCTCTGTAAACTCATTTGGGGACCTTCTGTTCACCTGTTGTGGGCCTGTCCACCCCTCAGTTGGACTGCTTTTGGATGTCCCAATGTACTTGATTACATTTACAGGTAAGACAGAAATCCAAATTAGCAGGAAGTTCTTATTGCCATTAAATATATTAATCTGTGCTGTGTTCTCCTATAGTTATACGCCTCCTCTAAAGTTCATTTTTGGAACATATGTCTCACATTGTTATTGTATGTATGTCAGCCCCTGAAAAATATTACAATATTGTAGCCTGGAGTTCAGTGTAATTCCCTTTCTTCCGTTTCAATTATTTCATTAATAAGTAAATATTTTAAAAGGTCTGCTACAGTGGTTGAAAGGGGCAGCTAAGCTTAACAAAACCCCCAACTTCTTTATTTTTATTTTTTCCTTGCCCCATCTTTTTTAGTTAGGAATATTGGTCTGGGCTAATGCTTAAAGCCTAACTCCAGCCAAATTGTTTGTTTTTTTTGATAGAGTCTTTAGTCTGTGACCGACCCCATTAGAGACCTCTTTTATCACTTCCTGTTTCAGCAGGAACTGATGGGAAATATCTCCAGTGGGGACATGAACAGCAACTAAATACCCCTTTTTGGTAAAAAAAAAAAAAAAGGTTATTATTACCATTTGTGACTTCCTGCCCTAACTGCTCCTTTATATCCTGTTCTAATATCACAGGCTCTTAGAGGGACAGAAAGTGAGGTGAAAAATGAACAATAGGGTTACGGACAACAATAAAAACGTCACGGAAATATTTAGGTCTTTCCAAGTCTCTGTAGTAACTGCCTAATAGTGAAGATCTTTGTCTTATGTCATGGCGTTCCCTTAGAAGAAAGTTTGCACATTTCTAGTCTGGGTATACTGACCTACAGCTGTGAGCTGTTCAATATTAAAGGGGTCTGCCCTTAAAAAAGATAATTGAAACCAAAATACACTCAGTGGGATAGGTAGAGATTCCTGACCAATATCCACTTGCTGTAAATTAACCTCATCCATGCCAGATTTCAGACCCAGTGGATTATTTCTCTCATTCTATCCTTTTTTTATTTGTATTCATGGCTAGTAACCGTAATAGTATGAAGCTACTGCTCCTTTAAAATAGAATGTTTATTATATAGACCTCTGGTTATATGTCAGATATGTCACATTAGGGCAAGCAGCTATGTCCCAGGAGCCGCTGCATCCTAATAGACTTCAATGGGCTGCCTGGAAGATGTTGCACCATAAGGTGTCTGCTGACCATCCATTATGTTACTCATTGATGAGCTTCAAGAAAGCTGCATGAAGATTGCTAGATGCTTTGTAAGTTCTTGATGAATATGATGGTCTTTATATTTAAAGTGAACCTGTGCCCAAACAATGAAAACTAACTTATTTACATATTACGAGCAAGAAGTAAAATCAATCCTCGTTCATCTCTTTATCTATGAAAAATTGTGGAAATTTAAATTTTCGAAGTTCAGAGCATATGTATTGTAGCGTTTGCTTTTTCTTTGAGAGCATATCTTGGCAGGGTGCCCGCTCTCTAATGTAAAAAAAAAACAGCAACCCCTTCACACCACCTCCCAGCATCCTTTCAAGCAAACTTTAATGCCTGGGAGGTGAGGCAGCTTTTCTATCGCATGACCACTGTGGTTGGCTCTCACAGTGGTCACATGATCAGAAGCCATTCCGCTGGCTTCGATCAGTAGCCATAAGCTAGAGCATTCAGTGATAGCTCGGTCAGTGTGTTGTGAGTGTGCGCTCGCAGCACACAATGGATGCATATCTGTGGTAGTTGGGTGTTAAATCCCACTCTTCCTGCTGTCACATTTATGCATTATGTGGTCAGCAGGAAGTTAAGTTGTTTGGAAACCCACTGAAATCTGACTTTTAGAGCCTTTGTCTTTGTGGAGAATGAATAGCTTCACATTTAAAGCAGCTAGAAAGGGGAGTAGGAGCTTTTTAAAGCTTGCTTACTGCTTAACAATATGTAAATAGTTTAATGTCTGGGCACATGTGCACTTAAAGGTCTCTTGCACACAGTAATGATGTTTGAACATCTGTATTTTTGGACGTAAATACAGGTGTATATGTTGAACACATTGCGTGCATTTACTCATATTTCCATGTGCGCATTTGCGTGTAATCGTATTCTCGCGCTCTGGCTCCCAGAATGTTGTTGTTTTCATGCCCATACCTGCATACTGGTGCAACATAGTTGAATGGGAATGCAGATTTCTTTTTTATTTTTTTTAACTCATGAATACGCAGCACTTGTTCACACACCTGTGTGTACAGGCACATTGTAAACAATGGACTGCCTTTTAGATGGGTAAAAAAAAATGCTGTAATAAGCTTTTTCAAGCTGCAGTGTGCAAGAGGCCTTAGAATATAAAAGAATACTCAGTGTGTGTTGAAGTGTGTGGGGTTCTAAGGTGGGAGAAGAAAGTATTTGCAAACATATATTTCTGGCACCATTTAGGTATCCTAATTTTGCAACTAGAATATTATAAATGTTGCTACAAGAATAAAGATGTAATTATTAATAGAATTGGTTAAGAACCAAAAACCAAAATGGCAATAGCCATTGATCCAATATGTGATATTGTTATTACATGTGTTAGATGTATATGGTTTTTCAATATGATGGTATTGTTTGAACCCAACATTGTAATAATGGGCAGAATCAATGGGGCTTGTTAAAGAAGGAAAACATTTTTTTTTTGTTTTTTACATGGACAAAACCTGGTTTCTAGGGCCATCTCCACCTTTTTCTATGGTCCAGTTGTCCTTAACCAGCCCCATTGTGAGTTGGTTGGAGTTTTGTTGATTGCGCTTAGCTGTATGTTTTAGTTGATAATATAACCTGCGGATAGCATAAATCACTCTAGCTTTTTATATAGTTATTCAACTTGCAAAAGCTGTTTAAATGCTCTGAAGGTCTTTAAGGATTGTAAAATGCTGTTATAGAATGTTTTTTTCACTTCTGTATATTTCCAAATAAAAACAATATTGAATAAACTTGTGTTTATTTTACATGGTTTTTAAAGCGCTTATCTTTACCTGTATTCTATATTCTGCTCATTCCTGTTAGCCATGAAAATGTTTTCCATCCAAGGAAATAAAAAGGATTTCTCAAAACATTAAAGCAGTCTTAACACACAACTAATGTTTTACAAGTACCAGAAATCTGATGCAAAATGCGTTTTCTCATCATTTTGGCCCAGCAGTATACAGTTTTCCTAGCAATATGTTAATCTGTCAGATAAAGAAGGGTTCAGTTAAGCAGTATTTACATCTGAACTGACCACATTGGAAAACCTGAGTGCAATTTCAATAAATACCATTCAGGGGCACATTTATACAATGCAGGGCTGTATGTACACTGCTGCCCATTTATAAAATGCGATCTGTGGTATGGAGCCTGTGATTCTCTGCTAAACAGCCAATTATTCTGGGTGTCTTGTGTGGTGTTGATGGTTGATGAGCAATAATAAAACATATAGTAAATATAGTAAATACTTTATTGGCGAGAGAACATAAAGTATATGTAGCTGCCAGGAGATGCATACATATCCAGAGCAATAGTAAATGGATAATGTTGGTAAAAAAACACACAGTGACTGTAAAAACACTCAGGAGCCAGGAGAGGTGGAGAGGGCTGTCCTACCTCCAATGCTGAACTGGAAACGCCAAATGTCTGGGACATCCAGAAGGTACTCAGGGACGTGAAGATGGAACATGTGACCTGAGGAAGGGTTTTCAATCCCCGAAACATGTAGTCCCTGTACTGTTCAATCTCCAGCAACTTCTCTTGAATTTTTCTTCCCCTTGTCCCTGGACTATATGACTCATTGAAGCCCACCTGAGCCTGTTTGTGTATGTTGATACTGACACAGCCAGTCAGGTGATTACAGTCTTGAGACCCGGAAGTCGAGCCATGGGAGGCATTGCTTCCCTTGGTTGTCTGCAGCGGTACCTGTGCTGCAGCTTCTCTCTCCCGGATACCTGGAACACGTAGCCATTTCCATTCGTTTCCCCTTGGGTGTCCTGTGCTGTGAGGTTTTTGGGCGGGTGGACAGTCCCTCAACTCTGGCACTTTGGTTCCATCTTCACATACCTGAGTACCTTCTGGCTCTCCCAGACATCTGGCATTCCCAGTTCAGCATTGGAGGTAGGACAGCCCCCTCTCCACCTCTTCTGGCTCCTGAGTGTTTTTACAGCCACTGTGTGTTTTTACCAACATGATCTATTTTACTATTGCTCTGGATATCTATGCATCTCCTGGCAGCTACATATACTTTGTTCCCTCACCAATAAAGTATTTACTATATGTTTTATTAATGCTCAGCAACCATCCTTTGGAACAGTGCTCCCCCATTTGTTTTCACAAGTTGTTCATTTATTACTACAATAGTGCCATTGGACTTCCACATGGAGAGAAAAAAATACCTCCTCCAGTGTCATATTGACTGCGATTATGTACTTTCTAGAAAGTCTCATGATTGAGAGGTAGTGGAGGGTTGATCTATAAGAGATCTCCTATAACACACACAGCCACTCATTTGGAAGAAGTATGCAGTTGAGGTTTCCTGACACTTCACTGCCTATATTATTTTCAAGATTTAAAGACTCTGAAGTGACAATGCAAAGATGAGGATGATGGCCCTGTAGCCTACACATTCTAAAGCAAGTCAGCAGTGGCAGCAACTATATTTCCAACTAGTTCTTGAATGCTCTATTTGGTAAGAGAGCTAACATTCTCAATTGGATTTAGTCCTACTGTAATCTATAGATCCTACTGTGATATGAGGACTTCTCATCAATTAGAGGATACCGCTAGTCTGTGGTCAGTTTGGTCATCAACATACACAGCAATCCTACATACTGTACTATGTGATCTGACACAAAGTAAGAGATGGATGATTAAAGCCTCGTGCACACGGTACGATTGTTGGCCAACCGAGCGTCTGATTTTTGTCAAAAAGGCGTGTGCCAGGATCTTGTCTTGCATACTAATGTTACACAATTGTTGTGCCACAAACACGAATGTAGTGACGTACTACGAGGAGTTTTTAGCTATTGAGCACCACCCTTTGGGCCCCTTCTGCTAATTTTGTGTTTGGTGAGCATTTATTCCGAGCATGCATGTTTTTACTTTCGACTTTTGTGTGATGGATTTGTGTACCGACCATACGAAAACCTGATGTCAACCCGTTGTCCACCGAAAATGTATTAGCCTGTCATCCAACATTTGTTGGCTGAAAATTGGACAACAATTGTCAAAAGGAGCGTACTAACGGTAACATGTTAGGACAACAGTATCAACAGACAATCCCCTGCCAACAATTGTACAGTGTGTACAAGGCTTTAGGGTTGGGATAGTTAGGGAAGATAGGGGTTCGTTTACAAAGGGTAAATATTCTGTTCACTTTTGCAAGGGAATTTTCACTTTCACTAAGATATGGAGAAAATTTGCTGACAATGTGGTGAAATTTCTGCTTGCACATGATTGGATGATGGAATCCAAAAGAGTCACCTTATTCACTAAGCTAAGGGAAATTTCCCTTGCAAAGTAAACAGTCTATGCTTTTAGTAAATCAACCCTATAGTATTTGGTGTATTACTTTTTTTTTAATTAAGGAACTTCTGAAGCTCACGTATGAGAAAAGAGGGCTGGACATACCATGCTATTCCATATATCTGATTATTTTGTCTTGACTGTTATTATTAGACTTGACATTCACCCAACTGCTTTGTATTTCCTTTCAGTAATTAATGACTCATAAACTGAAACAAATGCCTATATCCATGTCACTTGAGATGTGTTATGTGTTTGATTACCACTTTAAATGAAAGGTTTTCATAAAATGAATGAAGATCACATGTTAAACTCCATCTCATCTCTAGTGTTTGTTTTTTGTGACAGAGACAAAGAATATTTGAAATGCTCTTTTTTTCCGGCTAGATGTATAGTAATCTGAGATAATTAGTCACCAACAATGTACATGACAAGTCTTGACATTTCATTCTCTTTTAAAACAACACTTATCATAGTACTCCATATGATTGTTCACTGAATTTGCATATAGAATAATTCTAGCTACTTCTGGATAATGTAATGGATAATTGTGTGAATGTACCCATTAATACAAGCCCATTGTCAGCTGTTGAGGGCCCTGATTTCTTCACAGTTTTAGGCTTTATGTAACGAACAGGCAGAATTGAAGTAATGGAATCATACTTTAGAGAGAATATAGATGTGACCATTGCTCACTTTCTTCTGGCAATGCTAGTGTTCTTGGAATCACACTGCTTTAGCGGTTTCAGTACATTGAGTCACTGCTTCAGAATAAGCATTGAGATCAGGAGTTCTGACTTCACATTTCATGGTCAGATTCCTGTAGAAGCAATCAGGCCTCGGCACTTGCCCTACCTAGCCATATCCAAATATATTCTTAATTGCCATTTTGAGCAAGTATGCAGCTAAATTACTTTTCCTAGAGAAGGAGGAATACAGTGCATGAGTTGGAAGTTGTTATAGTAGTTGAGGTTAGGTGTGGTGGGGGGTTAAGTAGAGGATGTAATATGTGGCCAACATGTTAGTTGCAGTCGGATTCACAGGACAGGGGATAGGGATGGTAAAGTGGTTGAAAACCTCAGATGTGAAAAATTAACAAAGCACATCCCACTATAGTGTGTACTAACCCAAATCCAAAGCACTGGTTTATCTCTGATTCCTTTATCTGTATGAGTCCCTGCTGTAAGCTGACCCCTCAGTCTCACAGGTGATGGCCTGGCCAATCCCCTCTTTCTCCAGCACATAGCAGGTGACTCATACCCCCAGCTCTATGTTTAGCTGAGCCTGTAAAGAGGAGGGTGTGTCACTTTCCTCCAATCAGCTCTCGGATTATATTAATCTCTGTGTTTTACACTCCGCAATGTGTGGGACATCTGATCCTTGACCCCTACTTTCTGCTGCTGAGAAAAAATCCTTTCATCTGTGTGCTGTACAAGACAGATGCTTGCAGATACAACCTATGTAGGATCTGGTTCCTCTCTGTGTATCATCTGAGGCTTGTCACTTCACTTAGTTTATGTAAGGGTTTGCAACCATTTTAAACTGATCCTGTCACATTTAACATAAATCCAAATTCTAATTCTTTACAATTGAAGCACATTTATACTCGCCTTTCCTCCAGGCCATGTTTTCAACCTTCGATCCTTTTGAGTGCTGCTGCCTCCAAATGCCTCTTTGACATTCAATGCTTCCAGTGGTGTCCTATACCTGTGTCCCCCTCTGTATGTAATAGTTCCAACCTTGGATCCCTAAATCACTGCTGAGCTCTATAGACCTGGTTCACACCTATGCATTTTTAGTGCTTTTTGCAGATTTGCACTACAGAACATGTTCCATAGGAAACCATGTTAAATGCACTGTAGTGTGTTTCTGCAAAAAGCACCAAAAAAATGCATAGGCGTGAGCCAGGTCTTATTCATGTAGGGGGTCAAAGGATGGAACCATGGTGCACAGCAGGAGAGAGCTAGGGAGATCAGTGTAAATATATATTTTTTGTTTTTTTTTGCAGGCAACTTTAATACGGATTCATTTTACACCTGTCAGGATCATTTTAAAGAGATCCTTTCACTACTTGCTTTGCTGAGTAAACACAGGCAGGGAATCTGTATTTAAGCATATCTCAAGATTGACACTGAAAACTGCAGAGTAGTAAGTCTGATGTCATTGTTTTCTGTACAGCAGCTTTCAATGCTGATCTTGGAACATTTTTGTTTTTGCAGCAAAACACACTGAAGGTAAAGGGTTCGGGGGGAAGAAGGGGCGCTGCAGATTGACTGGAGGTCCCTTAACCTGGCATATCAGGAATTATGAATTTTGTATTAGAATTTCTGAGCTTATATTTTTGGGGTTAAATCACAGCAGGAAGAGATTCTGTACATGTTCCTAATACAGATCCCCTGCCTGGGGTTAATTGTCAACATAGCAGGTGGTGACAGGGTCTCTTTAGAAAAACTTGGCTTTTCATAACCACGTGTGAACAAAAGTCAAGTGAGAGGTTGTTGTTCTACCTAACTAGTAACCTTGCTTCCTATTTCACCTCATTCAGGCAATAATTCCAGGGACAGAATGTGCTGGAATTTTTTTAGTTCTTTTATAGATAGAGAGCCACAGGTTGACTTAGCTGTACAAGGCACTTCTGCTGAGAAAGTTCATTAATAGGGTGCTGAGGCAGCAAGCAGCTCACAGGGTATGACCATTTCAGCATGAAACTAGAGAAAGCAAAGTGAGTGTATTTTTGGCCCCACACAGTGATATTACCTAAGGATGACCTAATTCACGAAACAAGTCCTATACGTGTTAATTAGGAGAGAAAAAAGCACACTGCAGATCTATTTAACAGGAAAGCATATGTAAGTCTTAATTTGTTATAACTGTTATGAATTTGCTAAATTAATTATCACTCTTGCTCAGAAAAGTGCAAATGAATAGCTTAGGCTCAGTAGTCTGCTACTACTGAGCATGATTCTAAAATGAAAAGATACTGTTGTTTCTGTGTAAGGAAGTGCCCTAAATCTAAGGGGAGTTAAATTGGAACTCCATCCAAAAAAATATATTTATACTTTTAAAACATTTCAGAATAGAAAAATCTTCCCACAATCGCCTTCACAATACATTTTAGAATGAGAGAGAAACGTTATGGACTGTGAGTCAATCAGGATTTTGTGGGGGGGGGGGGGGGGCAGGTGACACAAAAAGTGGCATTATGAGGTAATGGTGTCACCCTGCTGGCTATGCAATGTGACAAGGATATGTGAAGCTCAAGTGTGACTGAACAGCATTGCAAATATTATGGAAGGTAAACCAGTCTATATATCATTTTAAACTTTAGAAATTATCTTTATTGCATAGGAACATGAGTCCAGCCTGGCAAAATGTGATTATGCAAATCTCATACCTTATCGGTGTTTCTCTAATCAGACAAGTTGGAGAGGAGGAGCAGTGATGTTACATCCCTTCCAATCATAGAATGTCATCTATTCATTGAAAAAAAATAAAAGGAGTTCTATGAGTGGCAGCAGTGCTGGTTGAGCAAATCCCTGTAGTCACTGGGCAGAGGAGAAGCCACTCTCCACAGGACCTTGAAGATTGCGGAAATCACCACAGTACTAGTAGAAAAAGCAGTACAGCACAAAACATAAAATAACATGTTAAAAAATAAGAGTCCATAATGTTTACATTCAGGATGAATAACAAACACCACCAAGTGTCCAAATAAGTGCTTCTATGGATGAGATACAAGGTGGTCAAGTGGCAACCTCCACCAGCGATAGTCTTAGCAGCTCACCTCAATGAATGGACCCCTGAGTAAATCAGACAGCTCACACAGGCAGTTCTCTTAAGCCCCATACACACGCGCGGACAATCCGTGGACCAGGTCCGTCGGACCATGTCCGTCATACTTTGTCTGGTGTTGGTTTTGCGTACACACGATCGGACAAAGTTGTCGGAAAATCCGATCATTCTGAACGTGGTGACGTTTGTTGCCTACGACGGGACTACGTAGAGGCTAGTAGCCAATAGCTTTGGTCTTGTAATGTGATCTGAGCATGCGTAGCACTTTGTCCGGTCGGACAAGCGTACACACGCTCGGATTTGGTGTGATCGGACCGGGTTGACGGGAAATCTTTCCAGCAGGAGATAAGACTTTGTCCGACGGACAAACCGACGAACACTGTCCGATGGTGCATACACACGGTCTGATTTTTCAACAACCTTGTCCGATCGGACCAAATTGATGAAAAAGTCCGACCGTGTGTATGGGGCTTTACAAGGGTATAATGGCTGGATCACTGGATATGCTGAACACCGGAGAGGAGTGCATTCTAATGGTATTGAGATCCCTTGTGCTCTGACCATAAGCTCTGGTTCACTCGTACATGGAATAGAAGCAGCAGAATATAGTGCTCTCCGTTTGATAAAAGCGTTTATGTAAAATAAAAGGTTGTACTTACAAGTATAGCACTGTTCCTCAGTGCAAGGTGACAGAGCAGATAGTAAGCAAATCCATAAGGATCAATGACAAGATGTGGGTGACATCACGCTAGTCACGTGGTTCCGTACACGTAGTGTCCCAGGGGGCGAGACTTCATCAGCGGTGACGGAATGACACGAGACACCTTCTTTATATATTGTGGACAGACATCTAAGGCGGTTAGGAGTATTACACATGATAAATATCCATGGTAACCCTGCTGACTCCCGGAAACCAGCCAGGAATGGTTTTACAGGTGGAGGCCACTGACATTTTTTTCTACAGGTTAGACAATGGCACCCTGACTGCCATTAGGTATCGGGATGAAATCCTTGGACCTATTGTCAGTCCCTATGCTGGTGCAATGGGTCCTGGGTTCCTCTTGGTGCACAGCAATGCCCGGCCTCATGTGGCAAGAGTATGCAGCCAGTTCTTGGAGGATTAAGGAATTGATACCATTGAATGGCCCCCACGCTTGCCTGACCTAAATCCGATAGAAGACCTCTGGGACATTGTGTTTTGGTCCATCCGATGCCACCAGGTTGCACCTCAGTCTGTTCAGGAGCTCAGTGATGCTCTGGCCTGTCTCATTAGGAGCATGCCCTGAGGTTGTCAGGCATGCATACAAGCACGATGGGGCAATACAAACTACTAAGTACCATTTTGACTTGCTGCAATGAAATTTCAGCAAAATGAACTAGCTTGCTGCATAATTTTTTCACAGATTTTCGGGGGGGCTTTGAATAAAGCCCTCTGTAGGTTGATAATTTTCTTTTCCATCAAACAATGTAGCATCCTTTCGTTCCTAACACCTTACCCGGTCCATATCAGTATAGATATCCAGCATGATATTTTCCCCCATTGAAATCTGAGGTGTTTTCAAAGTGTTCCTTTAATTTTTTTAGCAGTGTAGTATGGTAAATAATTGTTTTTTTTTTTTTTTGTTTGGGCTATTGGATTCTATGAATCAGGGCCAGACTGTGCCCCTCAGATTTCAATTGCAGCAGCAATGAGGGACAGGGGATAGTGTTTACCCTAAGCCATGCCAAGTCACCGTAGCTGCACAGTTCCCTGCCCCTAATCATGCACTGCATCATTAATTTCCATGATGCAGGCTGGCCAGTGAGGATGCCTTTCTTTGTTATGGTTCTGACAGCCAGCATCATAGAAATGGATGACCTTGATCAAGGATGGGCATTCAGAAGAGAGCAGAAGGCTTCTTCAGTCCAGACCTGCCCCACCTCCCACCCCTCTGCCATGGACTGTTTGTAGGGGACTGATTTTGATGTAATGGGGGAACTCTAATGTGAAGAGGGAACCCCCCCCCCCCACGTGGCACCAAAAAGAGGGTGATATAATTATCCAGTGCAGATGTCAATGTCCCCAAGCTCAATAAATACAGTTCAGGATTAATGTTGAGAAAAGTTGGACATGTGCTCTGTGTTGCAGTCACATAGAGGCATGGGAAACTAGTACTCCCTGTTCACTTTTGCACTGCCTCTGCACTATCCGAAAGGCGTCACAGCATGCCAATAAATATGGAATACTGGCTCCCCGTATCTGTCACACTGTGTGACAAACTGTCAGTGATTCATACACAGCCAGTGCCAGCAGGGAGACTTGGAGAGACAGAAAAACAGGGATAGGTAGCTGGAGAGGATAAAACAAAGGTGTGTTGACATTATGCCACCTGACTTTTTACTGTGTCCCCAGATCAGATGGGCTAGATCCATCCCTGCTTTAAACCAGCAGAATTTCCTAAGAATGGTGTTTCCAACAAATGTTAGTGTAAGGACACACATGGAAGAGTTTAGAATAATCTCAAATGATCCCATGGCCAGTACAAAACTAAGTAGTTTATTTCACGCAAAAGATTGTTTATTTGCAAGGCATTATGTTTTTTCACAATATATGGAAGCAGTTAAATAGATGCACAGTATGTACATTGTACCATTCTTGGAATGTTATTTAAATATATACACCACTAACATTTTTTCCAGTATCCCTATGAAACCAGGTAATTTCAGATGAAAGTAGGAGCCCAGTTCAACCCATAGGTCTTCGAAGGTGGTTGTAGGCAAATAAGAAAAAAAAAAAATTATACAATGTTTGTTATGTAAGGAAATACCACATGCTCAAGGAAGCTGGTTATACAGAAATCCTTACTGCCACTTCACCGGATAGAGCAATAAAAAAGGACTATGTTCCATAATATAGCAAAATAGAAAGGAATATGTTGTTTTAAGAGACTATAAATATAACGTGGGACCTGGCACAAGTATGCTCTTATTTCAGTGGGCCAAAGATTATTTGCACATTTGTCCTTAAAATATATTTTACCGTTGGCAACTGTTAACATGAAACAGGGGTGGTCTGCACAGCCTATGTACACTTTTAACATACATTTATACTACCATAACTTTATAATAAAGCTTTATATAGCAGATACACACACCCATTGTCTATCACATGCTTATATAAAATGATTGAGAGGTGGAATGAAAATGATGTGTACTGTAGTAATAAATGTATTAACGCTTTGGTTGGACAGAGTTTATTTGGCCATCAAAGACCCATTAATCATTGGCAACACTCCTGATTCAAGCATTGGCTATAATGATCAAAATGTTTTTGACAAGAGCTTAGGATGTTAGAGGTTTTTATTATGCATTTAGAGACTTTCTGACACATTTCCAAGTATCACAGTGGAGTCTGCTTTCGAATAGGTAGCTATCGCCCCATTCATCTTTCTCAGATAAAATTTTGCTTACATAATACACCCCTAAAGCTGAAGTTAAATATATATATTTCTTTATCGTACATCACGGGACACAGGGCACCATAGTAATTCCTATGTCGATTATAGGCCACCTTCAGGTGATGGACACTGGCACATACTAAACAGGAAGTTGCCCCCCCTATATAACCCCTCCCATACCGGGAGCACCTCCGTTTTTTCGCCCGTGTCTAAGGTGTTGGTCACGGGTGAAGATGTGCTCTGAAGAGATTCGCTGGAGGGATCCTTGCTGGATTTAAACAGCCTCCATAGACAAGATCCATCCAAAGTGCCACTGAGGCCAAGGTGGATGGTACCCTGGCCTTGTATACGAAGCACAAGATCATGCTTTGGTCATGCTTACATTACCTGAAGCTTTTCCTGGTGGGGTGCTAATACAGGTCCAAGGGAGTGGAACCCCCGATAAAAAGGGACCCGGTCCTTGAAGGTTTGCTAACGCAGCCTGCCATGATGGGTGAAGTTTGGATCTGTCTGACTTCAGCAGTATCCTGCGGCGAGGATAAGGTAAGGGAAGAAGCCTAGGAACTGTAAAAAGTCCACCTATGTTTTTTCTTCCATGAGTAAAATGTTGTCATGCCTTAAAGTCTCCACTAGAGGGAGTAAATGCACATACCTTTAACATTGCCTCTGTCAGCTCTGTGAATGCCTAAGAGCAGGTGTGTGGTCTCATTCATGCAGCTCCTCAGGGGATTCCTATCAGGAAAGAAGTAATGTATTCTTCCCCCTGAGGGAAGGGGCTAGCAGGTACGTCAAGTGTACTCCCCCCCAACCCCCCCTCCTTGGGGGGGTGTGGTGGCTTCCCATATATTTTGTATGTGTATCGTGTTTTTTTCTGTGTCACAGCGGTGGATGATCCAGCCTCCCCCTTCCCTCTCCTCGCACCGGGTCTGCCGACTGGCAAGGCGATGGGAACTCCAGTTGTGCCTCCACACTGTCATCCTCTCCTGAAATATCAGATGTGGCAAGCCAGGGTGAGTCATTTTAACCAATTGGTGGTGCAGCTGTTTCTCACATCTCAGCCCCTGTTTACATGACTGAAGATGCATTTTCCTCCGCCCTGCTGGGCCTAGAAGGAAGATTAGCAGCTTTAATCACATTCCTCCATCCAAGAGGATAGGAAGCATGTTAGATCCCCCTCTCCCACCTTAGACCCTTTACCAAGAAGACAGTGGGTAGAGCATGAGGTGTTACCCTCAGGCGATCAGGGGGAAAAACAAAATCTGCGGAGGAGACAACGGTGGATGAACCTTTTTTAGCCTCGCAATCTGAGAAATTGCTGGTACAATCTCTTACAGAGATGGTTTGTACCACTTTTAAGCTACCCCTAACGGAGTCAGCTGAAAGTTCTGTTTCTTCTTTAGGTTACTTAAAACCTTCACAGCCTTTGCATGCGTTTCCTGCCCATGCATTACTAGAAAAGCTTATTTATGCTGAATGGGATCACCCGGATAAGCATTTTCTCCCTCCAAAGAGATTGACAGCACTCTATCCCATGGAGGAGAAATTCCCCAAAAAATGGAATGTACCAGCAGTTGACGCTGCGAATTCCATTGTGAATAAAATTCAAACTTGTCTAGTAGACAATTCACAAATGATTAAGGATCCAACAGTTAAAAGGTTGGAATTCCTGTTAAAATCCTGGCATGGCTGGGCAAAGTAACGTACGTCACTTTAAATTTCCCGCCGTGACCGTGCCCGCAGATCCCTCGGACTCGATGGCCGCGGGGATACCTGCGATCGTGTCATGGAGCTGAAGAATATTAATAAAAATTTCATAAAACTATCCCCTATTTTGTAGATGCTATAACTTTTGCGCAAACCAATCAATAAACGCTCATTGCGATTTATTTATTTTTTACCAAAAATATGTAGAATACGTATCGGCCTAATCTGAAGGAAATTAATTTTTTTTATATCATTTTGGGGGATATTTATTATAGCAAAAAGTAAAAAATGTTTTTTTTTTTTCAAAATTTTCGCTCTTTTTTTTGTTTATAGCACAAAAAATAAAAACAGCAGAGGTGATAAAATACCACCAAAAGAAAGCTCTATTTGTGGGAAAAAAGGACGTCAATTTTGTTTGGGAGCCACGGCGCACTACTGCGCAATTGTCAGTTAAAGCGATGCAGTGCCGAATCGCAAAAAAACGCTCTGGTCAGGAAGGGGGTAAATCCTTCCGGGGCTGAAGTGGTTAAGGAGGTTCCTGCACAACAAGCCTGGGATTTGGCCGAACTACCAAAAGAACTGTGTTTTTCCATGAAAGATTATATTCACCATACATCCCGCCTTGCGCTAGTGCTAGTATATATGCGAAGGATCCTGTGGTTAAAAAATTGGTCAGCCGAAGCACCATGCAAAAGGCTCCTGAATGGTTTTCCTTTTCATGGGGATCAGCTATTTGGGGATGATTTGGACAAATACATCCAAATGATTTCTAGTGGGAAAAGTACTCTTTTGTAAATGGAAGGAAAGTGATTGCACTAAACTCATAAACAAACAACAAAGATTGTGCAAAAATGATAGTGAAGCTGCTACACTGGAATGTGACAAAAATTCAAAAGACAATGAGGATAGAAGTGTAGCGCTATGAACGAAATGTAAGTAAATCAACTTGCAATATACCAAATAAATCAACAATAAAAATTGGGTTTATGGTGCACAGAAGTGACTCTGTGTAGTGAACTGATAAACCATAAAAAGTCCAGTGTAATGAACAAAGTGAAATAAACACAATGTGGATGGAAAGTCCCAAAGAAACCAATGGTGATATCAGGACATGGGTATCTTGAAAGATCTTCTCATAAACACTTTCTGAGATGTAATAATAACAGATATGCGCTTATCAGAACCAATGGACCCCCTGTCAGTGACAGAGGCATAGGGAGGCATTCACTGGACTTCTGAATGTAAACTGATGGAATCAGCCGGTCTTGTCTCGGCTCTCCCAAGGCGATAAGGATGGTCAAACCAAAGATGGCCAAAGTTGGATGCGGACCACAACCCAACAGCTGGAACCACAAACCCAGAAGGAGGAATCCACAGCAGGCAGAAAACTGAAACCGATGTTCTATTACCACATCTAGTATGGTTGGAACTCACACAGGATACTCCCCGGATGTTTTTCAACCAAAAAAAGAAAGAAGAAAAAACAGGGGGCTCCGATGGTGCAGGTCAAAATAAGAAGGTTTTAATGATAAAAAACCATCAAAGTAACAAATAAAAGTGATCACAATTAAAAAAGAGCAGTGTGGGAATAGGTATAACCTCAGTTGAAGCGGTTCCCTATGCCCAGTTCCATTCGAGACTGTTGCAAAACAGTATCCTGTCTGCTTGGAACAAAATGATTCAAGCTTTAGACTTGCCAATGCGGTTGTCCCCAAAGGTGTTCCAGAGCCTCAGTTGGTGCTCGGTATCCGGGAATCTGCAGAAGGAAAAAACTTTCATACCAGTTACCTGGAACGTGTTAACAGATGCCAACCTTTCAGGTTGGGGAGCAGTGCTGGAAAAGACAACTGTCCAGGGACAGTGGTCCAGAACCGAAATAGCCTGGCCCATCAACATCCTAGCAATTCGGGCAGCGTGTCTGGCTCTGAAGCCCTGAACATTCAGGTTACGAAATTATCCTGTCAGGATCTAATCTGACAATGCCACAGCTGTGGCCTATATCATTCGCCAAGGGGGCACTAAGGGTCAAGCAGCTTAGAGAATGGTGGACCATATTCTAGCTTGGGCGGAAAAGGATGTTCCTTGCCTATCAGCAGTCTTCATTCTAGGAATAGAGAATTGGCAGGCGGACTACGTAGTCGCCAGCAGTTGTTCCCGGAGGAGTGGTCCCTTCACTCCAAAATTATTTCTGGCTACATGCCAAAGATGGGGGATCCTGGATGTAGATCTTTTGGTGTCCAGGTTCAACTTTAGGTCAAGGACAAGGGATCCACTCGCATACGAGACAGATGTGTGGTGACCCCAAGGGGTCAGTTTTCACTGAGTTAGGCTTTATTCCCTATTCAGTTGCTGCCATGGCTTCTTTGCAGGATCAAGTTGGAAAGAAAGCCGGTAATTGTTGTAGCCCCAGCATGGCCCAGAAGGTCCTGGTATGCAGAAATCATAAATATGGCGGTGGAGTATCCATGGTCCCTTCCACTACGGCCAGACCTACTCTCACAGGGGTCAATATTCCATCCTACCTTACAAACTCTAAGTTTGACAGTTTGGCTATTGACGCCCACATTCTGAAGAGACGTAGTCTCTCCGGGTCAGTGATTTCTACCTTCATTAATGAAGCTGGCTTCCAGAGTTATATATTATAGACTCTGGGGGGCTTATGTTTCCTGGTGTGAATCCAAGGGTTGCCACCCTCGGAAATATAACAGAGGTAGAATTCTTGTTTTTTTCTACAAGTACAAATGAAGCTGGCCTTGAGTACTATTAAGGGCCAAGTCTCGGCTTTATCGGTCTTATTTCAAAGACCGTTTGCTTTGCATTCTTTAGTCCGTTTTTCTTTTTACAAGGGGTAATGCCGCTTATTACGCCAGTTAGACCCTTGGGACTTGAATTATTTTTTTTGTCGTTATTGCAAAAACAGCCCTTTGAACCGTTACAGCATACTCCCTTCTGACAAGGGAAATAGTGTTTTGGGTTGCTATACCCTCTGATAAAGGGTATCGGAGTTGGCTGCTCTTTCCTGTAAAGAAGCCATATTTAATTATTAAGGTGGTTTTAGGTTTTCACCTAAACCAAGATATTGTCCTACCGTCATTTTTTTTCCAAAACCATGATCTAGGGTAGATAACTCACTACATGATGTAGGGAGAGCGGTCAAGGTCTATTCATAGATGACTGCTCAGGCCCGAAAGACTGATGTTTTATTATGCTGCCAGAGGGTCCTAGGATCCACCATTGCCACCATTGCTAAGTGGATTCGGCAAGTTATAATTCAGGCCTAATGGTTAAAAGGTAAGATTTTACCTTTTTGTGTCAAAGCGCACTCTACTAGAGCAGTTACTGCTTCTGGGGCAGTGCGTCAATATGGCTCAGATCTGCAAGGCCGCAACTTGGTCTGCAGTCCATACATTCACCAGATTTTATCAAGTGGATGTAAAAAAGCATGAGGATATCGCCTTTGGGCGCATTGTGCTGCAGGCAGCAGTATAGGTCCTCAAGTCTGTTGGCGCCCTACAGATTGTGTCTCCCTCCCCTCAAATAGCATTGCTATGGGACGTCCCACATAGTAATTACAATGGTGCTTTGTGTCCCGTGATGTACGATAAAGAAAATAGGATTTTTATAACAGCTTGTCTGTAAAATCCTTTTCTTGGAGTACATCACGGGACACAGAGGTCCCTCCCCTCTTTTTCTGGGGTATTTATATACTGTTTTGCTACAAAAACTTAGGTGCTCCGATATGGGAGGGGTTATATAGGGGGGCAACTTCCTGTTTAGGGTGTGCCAGTGTCCATCGCCTGAAGGTGGCCTATAACCCACATAGTAATTACTATGGTGCTCTGTGTCCCGTGATGTACTTCAAGAAAATGATTTTACAGGTAAGCTGTTATAAAAATCCTATTTTTTTTGGGGGGGGGGGGGCGGTACAGCACCAAACACCTATACACCTTCCTGCCCAGACCAATGTTCAGCTTTCAGCGCTGTCACACTTAGAATGACAATAGGTCATTCTACACTGTACCCAAACTTAATCACACCTGGGATTTTATTTTCTACTAAACAAACAGAAAAAGGACAGAAAATTAATTTTTTTGTTTCTGTTACAAAACGTTGTAAATAAGTAAGTTTTCTTCTTCACTGATAAGGCGGCATCGATGAGTTGGCACTGATAGGCGGCACTTATATGCAGCACTGATGGGTACACATAGGCAACACCTATTGGGTTCTGATAGGTGGCACTGATGTACACTAATGGATGGTACTGATGGGCATAACTGGCAGGCATCCATTGTGGGCACTGATTGGCAGGCATTGTGGGCACTGATTGGCAGGCATTGTGGGCATACCTGGTGGTCACAAGTGGTGGGCATCCCTGGTGGTCCAGTTTGGGCATCCTCGGGGGGGGGGGGGGGCTGGGCTGATAATCATCACAGACCCTTCCTGTCAGAGGAGCAGTCGATCGGCTCTCCTCTATTCGCGTCTGCGGAAAGGCCGATTAACAGCTCATCGTGTTTACGCTGTGATCAGCCGTGATTGGACACGGCTGATCACGTGGTAAAGAGTCTCCGTTAGAGACTATCCACCTAGATCGGTGTAAAACAACGATCGCCGTGATGCACGCCCACGGGGGCACACAGCAGCTTGATATCCTGACAACGTCATATGACATCGTCAGGAGGTCGCAACCACTTTGCCGTAATGTTGCTATATGGCGGGTGGCAAGTGGTTAAAAAGGGGCTCCAGTCTCCCAGAAAAAAAGACCCACATCAGATACACATATTGTAGCTGCTGACTTTTAATATTAGGACACTTAACTGCCCCTGTATCCAGCGCTGTCGTCACCTGAGCCAATTCTTCAATCAGCTTCAGGACCAGACACTGGCTTCATAGCCCGCTTCTAACTACACTTATGTGAGACATGCTGCACTTTGTGAATGGTTCTGCAGTATTCTGGGACTTGTGATATGTCCCAGAAGGCTATGGGGGATGAAGGGGGGCTAAACTTCTGCTTGGATCACCAAAGGCAATCCGACCTGAAGTGTCGGAGCTGGTACCTGTCAAAATCAGAATGAAGTGCCAAATGTAAAGGAGGATGTGGAAGAGCAGAACTTCGGGTGAAGTTCCGCTTTAAAGCGTAACTCCACTTTTGTTGAGAAAAAAAAAAACATTCCCCTCTGGGTGATCTATGACAAGGATGATAACAAACTTTGTTGCAGATTCCTACCTTTTGTTACTCTGAAAAAAAATCACTTTGTTCCTCTGTGCTGAGTGGGTCTAATGGGAGTGGTTTCATAATTATCAGTCAGCTGTGGTAGCTGCAGAGCACTAATGAAGAAAGCTGCTGGGTCTGCATCCCTAGATGTGTTCCTAATGGGAGTATCTCACCAAAACATTTTTGTTGCAGGGGATGCCTGAAATCTGACTTGTATCTAAGTCAGACTTCTGGGAAAATTTGTGAGCCAATCAGACAAGCAGGAAATGATGTTTGTGGGGAGTGGTCAGTACACATTCTGTGTACAGAACACCTCCAGGTAGCCATATTACAATTTACAGAAAGTTAGAGTGGCTGCAGACTGAAAAGGAAAGGTAATTTTTAATAACATTCAATTACAATATGACTTGTGTCACAATTGTATATGCTATATTATTTGTTTATTTGCTATTTTTTTTTCCCACAAAAGTGGATTTACCCTTTAAGTATGTATATTTATGTGTATTCCATTACTTGCAGGCGTCTGCTTCTAGCGAAAAATCATGACTATAATGTCTCCTTTACAGCTGCTGGATACTGCCTTGAGCAGCTGTCTTTTGGACATTACACATACCTAATGTGTTTGGTGCTGTATCCTCCCCAAAAATATACTAAACGTAAGCTTTTAACTGTATGTTGTATGCATGTAATAAATCAAACTTTTTTTTTTTCTAGATTTAAATGGAGTGGGGAAGGCTTAGAACTGCCTTTTTTAAATGCTACTCAGTGATTTACCCTCACTTCCTGTCTTGCTGACAATGGTTTCACCACACAGGAAGTAAGGGAAAATCTGCAACTAGGACACACAGGTTTTTGATTTCCTAAAGGCAAATAAACAATGCACTCTGCAAGTGCACTTAGTCCAGAGCTTACTAAATGAGGGCAAGCTCTGCTGACTTCCATCATTCACTCATGTGCAAGCAAAAATTTTGCTATTTTTTATTTATTTTCCCTGTATGTGATTCTTTGCAAAGTGAAGCTTCACCTCATTTACAAGGCTGTGGCGCAAATGCACTTGCAGAGTGCACAGTTTATTTGCGTTTAGTAAATCATCCCCAGAGAAAAATGAAAAGCCATAGATAGCATTTCCCTAATGCACTACAGAAAAACCTTTTTATATCTGTCTGGCATGTTGTTGAAGTGTTCCCCCCACTTGTCTGGTAAAACATCTGTAAGATAGAAAGCGAGGATACATTTCTTTAACTGAGCCCTGGGTAGCTGTAAAAACATTATATGTACAAACCCTTCCCACTTTCTTAAAATCTAAGAAAAAAAACAATGACATTTAGTTTAATCACTTCAGCCCCGGAAGGTTTGGCCCCCTTAATGACGAGGCCATTTTTTGTGATACGGCACTGCGTTATTTTAACTGACAATTGTGCGGTCTTGCGACGCCGTACCCAAATAAATAATGTTTTTCCCACAAATAGAGCTTTCTTTTGGTGGTATTTGCTCACCCCTGCGGTTTTTATTTTTGAGTTTAGCGAACATTTTGAAAAAAAATATATATTTTTTTACTTTCTGCTATAAAACATATGCACTAGAAAAATGTAACACATTGAATTTCTTCATCACTTTATGCCAATATGTATTGAGCTACATATTTTGGGTAAAAAAAATCCCAATAAGTGTATATTGGTTTGCGTCTACAAACAATGGGTGATTTTTATTTATATATTTTTTTTACTAGTAATGGTGGTCAGCAATTTTTAGTGGGACTGCGACATTGCGTCTGACCAATCAGACACCTGCCACAGTAAATATGCGGTAGACGTTTGGCAAGTGGTTTAAGCTAGTCTTATCGGCTATAAAGTGCATATAGAGGTGCCTGTGCCTTTCTACAGCAGCTCTCCTTGTTACGGCCACAACTGAATGCCATACTGTTCTGAACAGGTAAAGCTCTGACTCTTCAGGCAGTGACAAACCTTGCCTATTCCCTCCCAGCTCACATAAATTCCTATGGACAATGAGCCGGTCTGTTCTAATGATGGGCAAATAGGAATGTATATGGTAAGAGGGAGTGGGAAATCTACCCAGAGGTTGTAGAGCTTTGCCCATCTTGGATGACCCAACATTCGGCTAAAACTGGGGCAGTTATGTGCAGATCTTTCTAGGTAGCTGCAAGTTATACCTGTTAACAGCTTTAATTAAAAATATTCCCTTTGCAGTAAGTCCCCTGCCCCACAAGGGTTAAATGTTCATTAATTCGGTAGCAGACGTGACACTCTCACATGAAGCGCGGGGTCATAGAGCAGCGGAGGACGCGGCGGCGTTAAGCGGGACACAGAGACGCCGGACATAGTCAGCCAGCCGGGAACACCCGATCGAAGCAGGACCCCGCTCCCCCCCCCTGGAAACAGCTGCTCCCCCCTTCCCACCATCCAGGAGAGGAACTGCAAGGTTGGCAGCAAAACAGCCCGTACGCCGTGGAAGGGTAAGACCCCAGTAAAGGGGAAGAAAAGTGAAAGTCAGCTCCTGGAGGGGTAAGTCTCACACCATAAAGGAAATGCTGGATTATCTGGAGGCATGTTTAAATGAGAGAGGCAAGTGAAGCCATACTAACAAAGAATACTGACATTTGATAGCAAACAGGGAAAGTGGAGCTTGTGTCACTGTGTAGAGACAAGAGAGGGAGGATTTCCCCATCCCCCCCCCCGCTAGAAAAATTGGGATATGGAACAGACTTTTTTCCTAGGGGGAGTTCACAGGAGCTGAACCAGAACATATCACTGTTAAAGGTATGAGTTGGTAATGTGACTGGGTCCATTTTCTGTAAGATACCATTTATATGAAAAATAAGGAAAGTAAAAGAGGCTCCGTCTATACTATGCTCTGTAAAGGTGTATTCACTTAGATGTTCGGATCTATCTTACACGTTTATGAAATCTAGGTGTGTAGCCACAGCTTCCTGATTGTCTGAAGACTGCCGTCCACTTTATTCCTTTCTCCCCCACGCAGCCTTATGGGACTTTGTTTTCTAAAGCGCTTATTGGGGAAAGGGAAGCCCTCTTGACGTGCCATGGGTCCCGTCCCCCGCCGCCCCCACCCCCCCCCCCCCCGATTAAAATGTGAGTATACGAGGGAGTCTTCCTATCGTATTTGTGACATGCCCCCCCTCTATGCGTTTTTGTATTTTCGTTTCGTGAGCCTACATGGGCCATTCCCTTGTTACGGGTCTGCCTAATCGAAGGCTCTGACTGACTGGAACGCTAGATAAGAACTTTTGCCCTAGAAAAGATTGTCTATTTTGATACCCCCACTAGGTCTCATCGGGGTGAGTGGGGGTGTGGGGATTGTCAGGGGGCACGGAGTCTCTTACTGCCCCTCTCCCCTACTACTCCATGGTGCAATACCCAGCGACTAAGGAGAAGGGGAAGGCCCCAATATAATTAACTACCCTAATATGACCGGCAGAGCTACTAAAGGAACCGAACCTAAAACACCAAAAGAAAAAGCAAATACAAGCACAATTAAGCAATACTTGGTGAAGGGTCTGAGCCCAAAGAGTCCAGTTATGGAAAAACAAATGACGAAACAGGGAAAAAAGAAGGAGGGGAGCAAAAAGAAGGATGAAATCCTGGAGGCCTCGGGAGGAAACACCAGCGCACAAAGTGAAGTCGACAGTAGTAGGTTGGAGGAACAGAGGGAGAATACCCAAATACTAACCAAAACAATACTGTCAGAAATGTTGATGAAAATGGAAAATTCAATTAAAAGCGAAATAGTAGCACTACGAACAGATTTAACACACGTGCTGACCCGAGTAGAAGAAGTGGAGAATAATACAGAGAAACATGCATTCGAAATAGCGGAGCTCAGAGACCAGCTTAAAACGACCAAAATAAACCAAAGGAGGACTCTGTATAAATTAGAGGAACAGGAAAACCAGAGCAGAAGGCAGAACCTCAGGATACGATCACTCCCAGAAGAGAATGGGGAAGACCTTATAAAAATCATAAGAGAACTATTTAATCCCTTACTGAACAAAACCCCAGAATGGGATTTGAAAATTGAAAGGATACATAGAGTCAGGAAACCCCAACACATACCAACAGATACCCCCAGAGACATTCTGGTCAGATTCCAGAACTACACTGAAAAAACAGAGATATGGACCAAAATGAGAGGAAAACCTCCCCTGAAGTTCAGGGGAATAGACCTTCAAATCTTCATGGACTTATCCCCGGAAACACTGGCTAGGAGACGGATCCTCAGACCACTGTTAAATCAAATGCGTATAGATAATGTAAAATATAGCTGGGGCTTCCCGGCCTGCCTGATAGGATACAAGGAGGGTAGATCGGCAAGGTTGAGGTTCCCGGAGGATTTAATGGAGTTTTGTAAAAATTTAGGGCTACAACCAATAGAAATCCCAGAATGGCTGGAAAGAGAAGGTCTGTGATGGGGGGGAGGGGAGGGGGGGGGTCCGGGGTAAAATGCAACTTTTGGCCCGAGGGGAGAGGCCGGGAGATAAATTAACGTGATATAAACGGCTGCATGTGCGGATGGGGAGGGGGGGGGGGTGGGGGAGGGAGCAGGGGGTGAGAGGGGAAAAAAAAAAAAAAAAAAAAAAAGGGGAGGAGAGAGACTATGACCAGGGTGGAATCCTCTCCATCCGAGGGACCATTTCTGCCCCCCCACACCCCCTAAAAGGAGGGGGGGGAGGGGTAGAATGGGGGAAGAGGTTCAAGCCCAACCTCTGAGAAGGAAGCCCAGAGGTCGAAATGAATATTTCAGATCGGCCAAGGGGTTGGAGGTCAGTATTGACCAAGAGAGGGATAGAAGGGGGGGGGATAGGGAGGGGGGGGGGGGCGAGGGGGGGGAGGAAGGAGGGAAGGGTGGGAAGGGGTAGTTGGGGGAGTACAGTGCCTCTCCGCAAAAAATAAAAACAAAAGAAAAAGTTCTAGATTAGGTTCCTAACATATAATGTCCGAGGTCTGAATAACCCTATTAAAAGACATAAAGTATTAACAGAGCTTAAATATTATCAGACAGATATAGTGTTTCTCCAGGTAACCCATCTTTTCCAGGGAGCCAATATAAAATTATATTCTAAAAATTTCCCTACTTGGATATACGCAGATTCAAACACTAGGAAGGCCAAAGGAGTCGCAATAGGTTTTTCGGAAGGAATCCAGTTTAGAGAACAGGGGAGAGTTGTGGACCCTGATGGCCGTTTTCTCCTATTATGCGGTTATATCAACGGGGTGCAACTCACTTTAGCAAATATATACGCACCAAACAAAAAACCAATAGACTATGTCAACAAACTGATAAAGAAGCTCGCTAATTTCGGACGTGGGATGATTATAATGGCAGGAGATTTGAACCTATGTATGAATCCAGAGGAAGATAGTACGTCCCGTGTAAGGGAGACGGGAAAGCAACTCTTAAAAAAATTGAAGGAAACCCTACACCAAAATCAATTGGTGGATGTGTGGCGAATGATGAATGTAAAAACACGAGATTATACTTTCTTCTCCCCCGTACATGGGACGTACACGCGTCTGGATTATTTTTTCGTGGATCATAATACATTATCCAGGGTTATGGACTCCCATATAAAGATATCTACAATATCAGACCACGCACCAGTTATGATGACAATAGAAGAAATGAGTGTATCAAGAACCCCTTCGAATTGGAGATTAAGCGAAACCTTACTTTATGAAAAACAAGATATTGAAAAAATACAGCAAGAATTAAGCCTTTTTTTCGAAGAAAACGAATCAAGTGACATCTCACACGCAACACTATGGGAAACACACAAGGCATATATGCGGGGTATATTTATTGCAATGAGTTCAGGGAAAATAAAAGAAAGAACCAAAAAGATCGAAAGGATAACGCAAGAAATACATTGCCTGGAGCAAACTCATAAGAAACAAGGGGGCCATCGGCAAGAGATATATCATAATCTCATAACAAAAAGAGAGGAATTAAGAGACATACTGACCCAGAACACAAAAAACGTTTTCAATATGTCACAAATAGATAAATATGTGGGAGGTAATAAAATAGGAAAACATCTAGCTAAAACACTGAAAGAAAAAAAAAAACAGGAGCTACATTGAAAAAATTCGCAGTGGACAGGGGGATCTAGTATTTAAGTCCAATGAGATCGCAGAGGTGTTTTAAACAGTACTACAAAACCCTGTACAATGTGAATAAAGACAATGTAGACCCAGGGGAAAAGCACAACAAAATAAAAGAATTCCTAAAAAACGCAGGACCTACTCAAATATCCATGGCAGACAAGTCAGATTTGGAAACACCGATATCGGAAAGTGAGATTATCCAAGCTATGGCAGATACAAAATCAGGAAAAAGCCCGGGACCGGATGGATATTCGATCCTTTACCTTAAAAGATTTAGTAAAATTCTGGTACCTAGACTGTGTGAATATTTTAATGGTTTGGGTACAGAATTTGGACTGAGCCGAGAGGCACAGAAGGCATTAATAACCCTCATTCCAAAAGAAGGAAAAGATGACAGTTGCTGCTCAAGTTTTAGACCAATATCCCTTCTGAACTTTGATACTAAGCTATATGCAAAAATACTCGCAAATAGATTAAAAAAATTCATGAAGGATCTGATTCATCCAGATCAGGTGGGTTTCGTGGCCTCAAGAGAGGGACGGGACAATGGCATTAGAACTCTCTTATTGCTACAAAAATTAAAGACAGATGGGCCCCCAGGTCTATTCCTGTCGATAGATGCCGAAAAGGCCTTCGACAGGGTAGACTGGGGGCTCATGATGGAAACGCTAAAGTATATAGGTCTGGGTCCTAGGATGGTACAGAGAATTAGAGTCTTGTACGAAGAACCAACCGCAGTAATAAAGATTAACAAAGACTATTCATCCCCCTTTACTATGACTAACGGGACGAGACAGGGATGTCCCCTGTCTCCGCTGTTGTTCATTCTGTCATTGGAGCCACTTTTAGCCACTATTAGACGAGACAATAAAATAAAAGGAATTAAAATAGGGAAGATCGAACATAAAGTCGCAGCGTTTGCTGACGATCTACTATTTTATATAACGGAACCAAAAACATCAATGCCAAAACTACTTGAGGTCATGAAGGCTTATGGAGAAGTTTCGAATTTTAAAATAAACATCAATAAGTCAGAAATATTGAATATTAACATAAGGAAAAAAGAGGCTTTAGTGCTGCAAAGGGACTTTCAGTTCCCTTGGAAACAAAAAGGGTTAAAATACCTAGGGGTCAAACTGGCAAACTCCATGGGAAAGCTATACAGCGAGAACTTCCTCCCGTTATTAGATGAAATAAAGAACGAAACTAAGAAGATGCAGTATAGACCCCTCTCGTGGATAGGCCGAATAAACGCGGTAAAAATGGTGATTCTGCCAAAAATTACATATAAATTCCATATGATCCCTATCCCACTCCCTGATTATTATTTTCAGACAGTAAAATCAATTATAAATAATTTTATTTGGCAGGGTAAGAAACCCAGGATAGCACGAGATATCTTGAAACAAAGTAAAGACCAAGGAGGTCTGGGGGTCCCGGACATAAAAAAATATTACCAGGCGGTAATACTCTCAAGAGCTGTAGAGTGGACACGACAGGAAACTCAAAAACAATGGGCACACATAGAAAACGATATTAGTGAAATAAATTTGAGGGGCGCGATCTGGTGCCCACCGAAACTTAGAGACTTAGGAATAAAGACACAGAAGATCACTAGACACGTTTTTAAAATATGGGATTTAATACATAAGCAACACGGATGGAGCTATAACTCACTATTAATGCCACTAAAGAATAATGACTACTTCCCGCCTGGGAAGAGAAAAATGGGCGGACACTGGATAGAAGAAAGTACACAATTAGAGGAGATAATAGAAAAAGGGAAAATGAAGTCACTAGTAGAAATACAACAGAGCACACCACACCTTAAGGTAAATGAATGGCGCTACCGCCAGCTGACAAACTTCGTAAGGAGCCTGCCACAACCGATAAGATCTAAAGATAACTATACAGCTCTGGAAAAAATATGTAGAACAAAAGGAGTAAAAAAAAAAGATACATCCCAGCTGTATAAAATGCTCCTGGAAGAGGGCCGGCCGGAGGTACCCCCATTCCTTACAAAATGGGGAAACGAATTAGACTCACATGGATACAAACACAACATTAAAAAAATTTTGAAGTTAATACACAACTCAGCGATCGATAGTAAGACCGCCGAAATGAACTATAAATGTAGTGCAAGATGGTATCTCACACCAAAGAGAATGAATAAACTCCAGCCGGGGAGGCCACAAGAATGTTGGAGGGAATGTGGCGAGCAAGCGAATATGGCCCATCTGTGGTGGAAATGTCCCAAGATAAGGGAATTTTGGGAAACTATTCTGGACTTAATAAAGGAAATCACAGGGACTGAAATAGAAGATGACCCCTGGATATGCTTATTTCATAATACACCAGATCCAATAAAAACGTACACGAACACATTGATCCCTCATATGCTGAACGCTGCTAAGGCAGTGATACCAAGAAGATGGCTGCAAGTCAAACCACCCTCAGATCTTGACTGGATAGGAAAGATGGAAGAGATATACCAGTTGGAGAACCTTAGATATAATGGGGAGGAAAAGGAAGATGAAGAAAAGACCAAATGGAAAAAATGGCAAGAGTTCAAGCAGTCTTGGAAATACGCAGAAATACTAATGCAAATAGGGTAAAAAAAAAAAAAAAAAAAAAAAAAAATATAAACCTAAATTTGGAAAGCTAGAAGATAAAAAGGAGAGGCACTGGGGGGGGGGGGGGGGGGTGGGAGGAATAGGTAGGGTTGGGTGGGTAGGGGTGGGATTATAAGGTTTTAAAAGTAGGAAAGAGATTAAAGATAACTAAATAAAAACGAAATTATGGAGAGGAAGATGTGAGATGTATATCTATGCTAACCTGATATGCGAATAAAAAGGAATCTCTTTTCACAATGATGAATATAACACAAGAGACATGAATGAAGCATAAATATGAACATTCCTTTCTCTCTTGAGGTACTCTGAAGTGAAAAAAAAAAAAAAAAAAAAAAAAAAAATGTTCATTAATTCTAAGGGGTAGAGGAATGGGCTGTATTACTTACCTTACCCCTCACTTTGGCAGGTTCTGGCACCCTCCACTTCTGTCTGATGGGCTGTGGGCAATCCCTTGATATCAGCACATGTAATGTAGGACTATTGTATGTGGAGAAAGCAAGTTTTGAACTGAGAGGAGGCTGTAGGGGACCAGTTGCACAGATGGAGCCTGCCTGCCATGACCTAGCCCTGGTTCACATTGCAGCAATTTGGCAATTTTGACGGCAATAGCACCATCCAAATCTGCACTGATTCCCAAAAGTAGTTTCTGTACTACTTTTGGTGACTTTGGGGTGTGATTTCAATAGACATCTGTGCAGAAACCCGCACAGTTGTCTCTGAAATCGCCCCCGAAGTTGGGACTGACATGCTGGAATGAAATTGTGCGAGTTCAGCTGAACTCTCAAAATTTAATTTCCGCTGTCAGTGTGAACCTACACTTAGGAAAGTATTGATCCTTGTTACTCTATCTCTAGACTTAACTAGCACTAACCTTTACAATGTAGAAGGGGGGTCCCAAGGGTGTTTGTTTTCTTGTACCTGGCGTTGGACTTTTAATAAGATTTTTTTTTAATATGTGAATTTAAATAATGGTCATGTAGCTGTTTTTTTTAATTTATTTTTTGGTGCAAAACTAAATGCACTTCTGTGACCCAGAATCAGCCGACAATGGATTAAAGCCTGCTGTTGGTTGACATCACAGAACTGCTCCAGGCTCTGGAATGATCCCGACACACCCAGATGCCTGACAAGCAGCTGGCTCAGCCTCTCAGAGCACCACTGAGAGCTTGAGCCAGCCGCTTTCACAGCCTGGTGCACCAGTGAGTGCTGGAGAGGCAGAGCAGAGAGTCGATGATTGAGAGTCACCGCTCTCCGCTCAGAGTGAACTGAGTGAGTAGCAGTTATATAATCACTCAGTTCTTTGGCTTAGAGACGGCAAAATTATGCGTAAGCCAGCACTGAAAAATCTACCATTTGCCTTGAATTTCTCTTGAAATATAGCAGTGCACTTTCTGTGTGTAGGCAATCCTGTGCTCAAAGCCACATAGTCATCTATCTACGGCATAGTCATAATGCAATCAACCACAGTGCAAAAGAGTGATTATATAATATATCCATTAAAGTTCATTACTTCCTTATGCAAATATATATATTTCATATAAAATAAAAAAAGTTCATGTAAAATTAAATAGTTCCAAAACAATTTCAATCCCTAATTGACATTCTTCATCCAAGTTCCATATCAATAAAGTTCTCCAAACAATCACGTGCTATGATATGTGTCCCACAACACCCTCACCCTTAGGCCCCTTTCACACAAATGTCCATTTTTCATCCATCTATTGACGCATCTCTATGGTTTAGCAGATGACCATCCGCTGACATCCGTCTCCGTTAAACTAAGCTAAGCTTCGTTCCTTTAAGATGGAAGAAAACCATATTCAAAAAAGCTGACATCTGTTTTTCAAGCATTTTTTTCCCCCTCATTAAACAAACTATATATAGCTGGTTGCTAAGGAGGGGGCCGGGAAGCTGACCGCTAGATCCTTAACAACCGATGAGTATAAAAAAAAAATTGCAGGCAAAAAATAAATAAAAAGCGAAAAAAACAGCGTGGGGCCCCTCCAAGCCCTTCGGGTCTAGTATGGATTTGAAGGGGACCCCCCAAAAAAATCAAATGGCATGGGGCCCCCCCAAAAATCCATACCAGACCCTTATCCGAGCATGGAGCCCAGCAGGTCAGGAAAGGGAGGGGAGGAGCGAGCGCCCCCTCCTGAACCATACCAGGGCACATGCCCTCGTGTTGATGGGGATAAGGGCATCTTCCGACAATCCTGGCCATCTGGCAGAAAATTGCATGTGCCGTCGCCACTAGATCCTCTGCGTCCGTGGCTTCTGGAAGTCCCCAGAGTCGCAAGTTGTCATGCCTGCTTCAGTCCTCAATTTCCTCCATGTGGAGCTGCATAGTCATTACTGTACCCGCCAGCTACAGTTGGGTCGACAGACATTAAGGTCCTTGACTGCCTGTAGTTCCTTTTGGTGGGTGGCCTCCACGCGGCCTATGAGGGCTTCTCTGTCGGACCTTGTTGGCAGTGCCTGGAGGAGGGACCGTAGCTCAGCGTCCACTCTCAGGGTGAGTGGTTGGTAGAGGGAGCTCTGCAGGTCAGGGTAGAACTCCACTGGAGTGGCGTAAAAGGCCTTCGAGGATATGGATGCTGACAGCGAGGCTGAAGGATCAGGGATCTGTTGGGCCTCGCGCCAGGGGTTACAGCGATCCGCCATCTTGGCTACTGGGGAGGCCGCTGTAACATTGGAGAGGTACTGCTGTATTTCATCCGCGGGTTTCACTGCTGGGGCCGTTTTAATCCCCTTTGCTGTCGTCTTCTTTGCTGAGTGCATTCCGGTACGAATCTAACTGATTAGGGTAGGATAGGCAGGTAGGGGTCGGGAACTCACGACAAGTGGTTAAAGCATAAAACTCTGTTTCTCACTGGTATAGAGTACTTATGACTGGTTGGGGTCTCCCTTTTACTCATATACATTGCCTTGAAAAAGTATCCATACCCCGTGAGATTTTCTACATGTTACAACCAAAAACGTAAATTTATTTTATTGGGATTTTATTTGCCAACACAAAGTGGCACTTAATTGTGAAGTGGAAGGAAAATGATAAATGGTTTTCGAATTTTTTTACAAATGTGTGAAAAGCGTGGTGTGCATTTGTATTCAGCCCCCCCTGAGTCAATACTTTGTAGAACCACCTTTCGCTGCAATTACAGCTGCAAGTCTTTTTGGGTATGTCTCTACCAGCTTTGCACATCTAAAGAGTGACATTTTTGCCCATTCTTCTTTTCAAATATCTCAAGCTCTGTCAGATTGGATGGGGAGTGCCTGTGAACAGCAATTTTCAAGTCTTGCCACAGATTCTTCGTTGGATTTAGGTATGGGTTTTCACTGGGCTATTCTAACACATGAATATGCTTTGATCTAAACCATTCCATTGTAGCTCTGGCTCTGTTTAGGGTCATTGTTCTGGTGGAAGGGGAACCTCAACCCCAGTCTCAAGTCTTTTACTGACTCTAACGGGTTTTCTTCTAAGATTGCCCTGTATTTGGCTCCATCCATCTTCTCATCAACTCTGACCAGCTTCCTTGTCCCTGCTGAAGAGAAACATCCCTACAACATGATGCTGCAACCACCAAGTTTCACGGTGGGGATGGTATGTTCAGGGTGATGTGCAGTGTTAGCTTTCCACCACACATAGCATTTTGCTTTAAGGCCAAAAAGTTAAATTTTGGTCCCATCTGACCAGAGCACCTTCTTCCACATGTTTGCTGTGTCCCCCACATGGCCTCTCACAAACTGCAAACAGGGACTTCTTAGAACTCTTTCAACAATGGCTTTCTTCTTGCCACTCTTACATGAAGGCCAGATTTGTGGAGTGCACGACTAATAGTTGTCCTGTGGACAGATTCTCCCACCTGAGCTGTGGATCTCTACAGCTCCTCCAGAGTTACCATGGCCTCTTGGCTGCTTCTCTGATTAATGCTCTCCTTGCCCGGCCTGTCAGTATAGGTGGACGGCCATGTCTTGGTAGGTGTCCACTTGTGCCATGCTCTTTCCATTTTCAGATAATGGATTGAACTGTGCTCTGTGAGATGTTCAAAGCTTGGAGTATTTTTTTTATAACTTAATCCTGTTTTAAACTTCTCACCAACTTTATCCCTGACCTGTCTGGTGTGTTCCTTGGCCTTCATGATGCCGTTTGTTCATTAAGGTTCTCTAACAAACCCATGAGGGCTTCACAGAACAGCTGCATTTATCCTGAGATTAAATTACACACATGTGGACTCTTATTTACTAATCAGGTGACTTCCGAAGGCAATTGGTTCCACTAGATCTTTGTTAGGGGTATCAGAGTAAAGGGGGCTGAATACAAATGCACACCACACTTTTCAGATATTTAATTGTAAAATATTTTGAAAACCATTTATCATTTCCCTTCCACTTCACAATTATGTGCCACTTTGTGTTGGTCTATTACATAAAATCCCAATTAAAAATAAATTTACGTTTTTGGTTGTAACTTGACAAAATGTGGAAAATGTCGAGGGTTAGGAATACTTTTGTATGACACAGACTGCAGTGGCTTGCATTGAGTACACACAAACACTCCTATCCTTAAAGGGGTGTTCCAGGAAAAAAAATAATTAAAAGCCAGCAGCTACACATACTGCAGCTGCTGGCTTTTAATAAATGGACACTTGCCTGTCCTGCAGTCCCTCGATGTCGGCACCGCAGCTGATGTCTCCATCAGCTGTCGGGTGCTGCCACCGCCATTGTGGGTAAGGTAACCCGGCAGTGTAGCCTTTCGGCTTCACGCCGGGGAACCCTACTGCGCATGAGTGAGGCCCCACTCCTTTCTCCTATTAGCCTGGCGGCCAAGGGAGGAGGAGGAGGGAGCCCCACGGTGACGTCACGGCCGCATCGCGCCGCAGCGTGCTTTCGGAAGTGGGAAATGATAGCTGTCAAAGACAGATATCCTGTCCCCCCTCCCACCGAAAGGTGCCAATTGTGACACCGGAAGGGGGGAGGAAATCCGATGAGCGGAAGTTCCACTTTAGGGTGGAGCTCTGCTTTAACAGTCCTATTGGGTAATAGGTTAAAATCTGATGAATCATTTGTTTTTCTCATCAAATGGTGAATTTAGGAACATAATACAGACCTGAGTATGCAGCTATTGATGACTGTTATACCTTGGCAAAATATTGGATTAGTGTTGCTGATCTCTAACCTTTTTTTTCATCTACATGCACTCGGTTCTCTACTGCACATCATTGTTCTGGAACAGCGTCTTGAAAGTGATGGTGGATCATGCCTGTGCAATGTGTGTTGGATCATCCACTTGTGGGCTTCTCCAAGGGTGCCTTTGTAACAGCATGATAATGCAGGAGCACAATTGTGGGACAGTTGTTACCCCAAAACAGGAAGAAAATAAACAGGGACTTATGGCAAGATCACTACATCATTCAATTAAAACCTATTGAAAACAACTTTTCAAATAATATTTACATGATAAAACCTTCATGAGATATCAGTGATTGGACTAAATATTTTTATTGCTGACTGGATTTAATTTTATAATATATAGTCTTCTGAGCGTTGGATTTTTCTTCCTTTCTGAATTGACCCCATTCGGTATTTTATGGCTATTCGGAGTCAGTTTTTTTACCTTCTCCTTATGTAACACTGTCTCTCTCTTAAGTAGTTCCACAGAGTTCTTGTGCTTTAGATAATAAAATGTATGATACTTCTGTTAACCTACAAATCCATCAGTAGCAGACCTCCTGCCTACCTGTTGTTCTTTATCTTAAAATACCTGCTGGCTTATTGTTTCCATTCATCTCATGATCTTTACTTGTCCGCCTATCCTTTTATAGGAGCCTAAAAGATCTACTTGTCATTGTCAAACAAGCTCTTTAATTTCATCCTCTATTGCCTGCATCGCAGGTACAGGTCTTAAGCTGCCCATAGATGGTTTGGAATTTGGTTGATTCAATAGGGGCCGACCAAATTTTGATCCCTGTATGGGCACAGTGGTTGTACAGATGTAAATTTTCTGAAATGCTGATTATACAGTGCCTTGCGAAAGTATTCGGCCCCCTTGAACTTTTCAACCTTTTGCCACATTTCAGGCTTCAAACATAAAGATATAAAATTTTAATTTTTTTGTGAAGAATCACCAACAAGTGGGACACAATTTTGAAGTGGAACAAAATCTATTGGATTTTTGAAACTTTTTTAACTAATAAAAAAATGAAAAGTGGGGCGTGCAAAATTATTCGGCCCCCTTGCGTTAATACTTTGTAGAGCCACCTTTTGCTGCGATTACAGCTGCAAGTCGCTTGGGGTATGTCTCTATCAGTTTTGCACATCGAGAGACTGAAATTCTTGCCCATTCTTCCTTGCAAAACAGCTCGAGCTCAGTGAGGTTGGATTGGAGAGCGTTTGTGAACAGCAGTTTTCAGCTCTTTCCACAGATTCTCGATTGGATTCAGGTCTGGACTTTGACTTGGCCATTCTAACACCTGGATACGTTTATTTGTGAACCATTCCTTTGTAGATTTTGCTGTATGTTTGGGATCATTGTCTTGTTGGAAGATAAATCTCCGTCCCAGTCTCAGGTCTTTTGCAGACTCCAACAGGTTTTCATCCAGAATGGTCCTGTATTTGGCTGCATCCATCTTATCCTCAATTTTAACCATCTTCCCTGTCCCTGCTGAAGAAAAGCAGGCCCAAACCATGATGCTGCCACCACCATGTTTGACAGTGGGGATGGTGTGTTGAGGGTGATGAGCTGTGTTGCTTTTATGCCAAACATATCGTTTTGCATTGTGGCCAAAAAGTTTGATTTTGGTTTCATCGGACCAGAGCACCTTCTTCCACATGTTTGGTGTGTCTCCCAGGTGGCTTGTGGCAAACTTTAGACAAGACTTTTTATGGATATCTTTGAGAAATGGCTTTCTTCTTGCCACTCTTCCATAAAGGCCAGATTTGTGCAGTGTACGACTGATTGTTGTCCTATGGACAGACTCTCCCACCTCAGCTGTAGTTCTCTGCAGTTCATCCAGAGTGATCATGGGCCTCTTGGCTGCATCTCTGATCAGTCTTTTCCTTGTCTGAGCTGAAAGTTTAGAGGGACAGCCAGGTCTTGGTAGATTTGTAGTGATCTGATACTCCTTCCATTTCAAAATGATCGCTTGCACAGTGCTCCTTGGGATGTTTAAAGCTTGGGAAATCTTTTTGTATCCAAATCCGGCTTTAAACTTCTCCACAACAGTATTACGGACCTGCCTGGTGTGTTCCTTGGTCTTCATGATGCTTTCTGCGCTTTCAACAGAACCCTGAGACTATCACAGAGCAGGTGCATTTATACAGAGACTTGATTACACACAGGTGGATTCTATTTATCACCATCAGTCATTTAGGACAACATTGGATCATTCAGAGATCCTCGCTGAACTTCTGGAGTGAGTTTGCTGCACTGAAAGTAAAGGGGCCGAATAATTTTGCACGCACCACTTTTCAGTTTTTTATTTGCTAAAAAAGTTTAAAATATCCAATAGATTTTGTTCCACTTAACAATTGTGTCCCACTTGTTGGTGATTCTTCACAAAAAGTAAAAATGTTATATCTTTATGTTTGAAGCCTGAAATGTGGCAAAAGGTTGAAAAGTTCAAGGGGGCCGAATACTTTTGCAAGGCACTGTAACATGTATATGAAGAAAGATGTCAAAATTACCACAGAAGGGCAAGCCGGTCAAAGAGGCGCAGGAAACATTCAAACTCACGCAGTCAGATGAATAAAAACATTAACAAGCTCATATAATGTAGCTCATGGGCACTTGGCAATAGCTCAAAAAATGAAATTCAGAAGGACGCACCAGACCAAAAATTGAGAGTCTAAGATCATTTTAATTGTTGGTAAATAAGTCATATAACCAACACATGTTCTTGGGCAAGACATCAAATTACTTATCCAGTGTTGAACTCAAAAAGAATATTGTACAGTGGATCAATCAAAAACATATGATAATGCTTTAATGTCAGACTTTGATAATGCTTTAATGTCAGATTTTGCTGTATGTTTGGGATCATTGTCTTGTTGGAAGATAAATCTCCGTCCCAGTCTCAGGTCTTTTGCAGACTCCAACAGGTTTTCATCCAGAATGGTCCTGTATTTGGCTGCATCCATCTTATCCTCAATTTTAACCATCTTCCCTGTCCCTGCTGAAGAAAAGCAGGCCCAAACCATGATGCTGCCACCACCATGTTTGACAGTGGGGATGGTGTGTTGAGGGTGATGAGCTGTGTTGCTTTTATGCCAAACATATCGTTTTGCATTGTGGCCAAAAAGTTTGATTTTGGTTTCATCGGACCAGAGCACCTTCTTCCACATGTTTGGTGTGTCTCCCAGGTGGCTTGTGGCAAACTTTAGACAAGACTTTTTATGGATATCTTTGAGAAATGGCTTTCTTCTTGCCACTCTTCCATAAAGGCCAGATTTGTGCAGTGTACGACTGATTGTTGTCCTATGGACAGACTCTCCCACCTCAGCTGTAGTTCTCTGCAGTTCATCCAGAGTGATCATGGGCCTCTTGGCTGCATCTCTGATCAGTCTTTTCCTTGTCTGAGCTCAAAGTTTAGAGGGACAGCCAGGTCTTGGTAGATTTGTAGTGATCTGATACTCCTTCCATTTCAAAATGATCGCTTGCACAGTGCTCCTTGGGATGTTTAAAGCTTGGGAAATTTTTTTGTATCCAAATCCGGCTTTAAACTTCTCCACAACAGTATTACGGACCTGCCTGGTGTGTTCCTTGGTCTTCATGATGCTTTCTGCGCTTTCAACAGAACCCTGAGACTATCACAGAGCAGGTGCATTTATACAGAGACTTGATTACACACAGGTGGATTCTATTTATCACCATCAGTCATTTAGGACAACATTGGATCATTCAGAGATCCTCGCTGAACTTCTGGAGTGAGTTTGCTGCACTGAAAGTAAAGGGGCCGAATAATTTTGCACGCACCACTTTTCAGTTTTTTATTTGCTAAAAAAGTTTAAAATATCCAATAGATTTTGTTCCACTTAACAATTGTGTCCCACTTGTTGGTGATTCTTCACAAAAAGTAAAAATTTTATATCTTTATGTTTGAAGCCTGAAATGTGGCAAAAGGTTGAAAAGTTCAAGGGGGCCGAATACTTTTGCAAGGCGCTGTAACATGTATATGAAGAAAGATGTCAAAATTACCACAGAAGGGCAAGCCGGTCAAAGAGGCGCAGGAAACATTCAAACTCACGCAGTCAGATGAATAAAAACATTAACAAGCTCATATAATGTAGCTCATGGGCACTTGGCAATAGCTCAAAAAATTAAATTCAGAAGGACGCACCAGACCAAAAATTGAGAGTCTAAGATCATTTTAATTGTTGGTAAATAAGTCATATAACCAACACATGTTCTTGGGCAAGACATCAAATTACTTATCCAGTGTTGAACTCAAAAAGAATATTGTACAGTGGATCAATCAAAAACATATGATAATGCTTTAATGTCAGCCAATCAAGAAGACCAATAAGGGATTAAAAGGTCAGCTGAGATTGACACCGCTAGAATGCAGCAGCATGGAAGAGTCAGATTAAACAATCAAACTCAACCAGCCCTGGGTATACAAATTTTCAGGAAAAAAAATGTTTCCTCTACCAGTATGTGGAATCCCTTGAAGCAGCAGGCGGCAGATGAGAAATCTGAAGAGAGGTAGGAGGATGGGGTGCTGGCCATAAGGGGGGGTTATTAAAAAAGAAAAAAGGTACCTTACAAGATGAGGCCCCCAGTTGAGTTAATGGCCTTGCTGAAGTGATTGCTACAAGTACTGTAGTTTTCTTTGCATTATTCGCTCATAATTCTTTGATGTAAGACAGCTTTTTGATTTGACCTCAAGTACTTCCCTGGACTTGTTTGACAATGTGAAGGGTATTGATATAATCTTGGAAAAGGTGGACAATGATTATTCAAGGAAGTTTGAAACCTTAAGCCTGGAACACACAATGAGAATATCGGATGAATGATTGCTCGTTTTTTTTTTTTTGGGCTTGCTAGTCTCTATATCGAAAATGAAGAGGTTACTAAAGTTATGAAAATTCTTGTATGACAGAATAAAAATATGTAAGTGATGTAATGTGTTGTCTTGTATAGGTATATTATTTTTGGACAAAAACTGGATGGATTAAATGAAAATTGTCTGGTCTGGTATCGTACGAGAAACATTTTTTTGTCCCATCGGATAATTTTACCCGACCTGTCCTGATCGGCTCCTGAAAGCTGTGTACTAATGATCAGATTATCGTACGATTGCAGTATTTTTCGTACGATTTTCTGATCGTGTGTATGGACCTTAATTCAAGGTATCCAATGAAGGAGAACAGGAAATAACAAACAACAGAATTGTAAAGCGGCTCAATGGAGAGATTTGTTTTACTGAAGACATCAAAGTATTTATCCAATGTAGAACTCGAAAAGAACATTGTACAGTGGATCAATAAAAAAACATATGTTAATGATTTAATGCCAGCCAGTCAAGAAGACAAATAAAGGACTAAAAGGTCAGCTGAGGTGGAAACGG